>JANHFT010007693.1:128215-145042 GCA_032467955.1 Pseudoxenodon macrops | reverse complement strand
GATAGATAGATAGATAGATAGATAGATAGATAGATAGATAGATAGATAGATAGATAGATAGAT
Organism: Pseudoxenodon macrops; assembly: GCA_032467955.1. Lineage (NCBI taxonomy): Eukaryota > Metazoa > Chordata > Lepidosauria > Squamata > Pseudoxenodontidae > Pseudoxenodon > Pseudoxenodon macrops. The sequence continues at coordinate 144,979 of JANHFT010007693.1, read as the reverse complement.
AGATATTTGCCTTTGTGGAACCCTCCATGAAAGTAATAGGAATAATAATTTTAAATCCATATTATCATCTGTATTTTTACAAATGAATAGAGAATAGTAATATTTTCTAATAGCCAGTTCTTGCCAATTTCATATTGTCTGTCATGTACCATCAATGTTACTAAATTATAGTGTTCATGCTATGCTTGTAGGTTACGGATAATGACATTGGTTTGCTATTTATATTTTGTGCATTTCTTATTGGTTATTGTTATTAAAAGACATACAGAATAACAGAATGGGAAGGGGCCTTGGAGGTCCTCTAGTCCAACCCCCTCCTATGCCTTTCCAGACAAATGGCCACTCACTTTTTAAAAACCTCAACCCACAATTTCTAAAAGCCAGCCTTCATGACATGACAATAATTATATCAACGCAGAAAAACACAAACCCCAATACTACATGTGAAGTTCCAATTAAATTGATTTATTATGACTCATGTCTATGAACAGGAATCTTCAACTCAGAGTTAGCGAGAAGAGTCCTCCACTCCTCTGTTCGCAACAGAATACCTTATACAACCACACTTGAAATTTGGGGCCTAGAAAATTTAGAGCTACGCCACCTTCGATCTGACCTAAGTGTTGCACACAAAATAATCTGCTACAATGTCCTACCTGTCAATGACTACTTCAGCTTCAACCACAACAATACATGAGCTCACAATAGATAGAAACTTAACATAAACCACTGCAAACTTGATTGCAAAAAATTCGACTTCACCAACAGAGTGGTCAATGCCTGGAATGCACTACCTGACTCTGTGGTTTCTTCCCCAAACCCCCAAAACTTTAACCTTAGACTGTCTACTGTTGACCTCACCCCATTCCTAAGAGGTCTGTAAGGGGCATGCATAAGCACACCAGCGTACCTACCGTCCCTGTCCTAATGTTTCCTTTTATTCATATCCATTTCATGTATTCATAATCATCTTTATACCTATATGTATTATCTAATACATGTTTGACAAATTAAATAAATAAATAAATAATAAATAATTTTATCTAACTTATCCTAAGGGAGAATATTCTCACACCATGCATTAAAATAGGAGCAATTTTTGGCATTCTCCCCCTTTGGTATTGAATAGTAAAGCTTTCTGAAATGGTTATCTAATTGTTATGACAGAAAATGAAAAGAAGGCTCTTAACCTCAACAATTTTAAAATGTGTGGACTTCAACTTCACATCGTCAGCCAGTACAGTGGGTTCCTCCCCTAAAAATAGACTAAATAGATTAGATTAGATTAAACTAATTTCTAAACTGTGTTCAGCTTTCTATAACATTGTTTTTCAGAGTACAATGCCATGACCTTCTAAAACAAATAATAATCCTAAAAGAAACTTGATGCATTTTCTGAAATGAAATTGTCCAGCAGCATCAGAATTTTTTAATTAATAAAATACTTCAAACAAAACCAACTACTCAAATGATTTATAAGTTTTGCCCTACACAGAAACAGGCTGAGTATCACAGAAATCACATCCCAGTTTATATTTAAAGAACTGCATTGGTGGTCTTCCTGGCTATGATAGATACTGAAAAAACAAGAGTCCAAATCTCTTGACATGAAATTATAGATAAATAAAATGTGCTCCTTATAGAAACATAGGAAACTGACAGCTGAAAAAGATCTAGTGGTCTATTGAGTCTCCCATTTGAGTTTATTGTTTTTTGTTTTTATTTATTTATTTATTATTGTTAATTATTTTTATATTTTATTTTATTCTTAATTTTAATTATCATAATAATAGGTATATTCTAAGTCATTTAAATGGTATTGTGTTTTCCTGAAAATAAGACCCTGCCTTATATTTTTTTGAACCTCAAAATAAGTGCTTGGCCTTATTTTCGGGGAGTTCTTATTATTTTGGCGTGCGTGGAGCAACATGGGGCACCTCTTGCCGTCTTACCTGATTTCCAGCTCTGTCTCCCTAACGCTAACCAGAAGAAATGGCGGGGAGGGCTTATTTTTGGAGGAGGGTTCATTTTTGGGGAAGGTCTTATTTTGGGGAAGGTCTTATTTTCGGGAAAACATGGTAAATAAAATAAAATATTAATTATCTCTATAGTTTCCACACATAGCAAAACACTTGTTCCCCTAACAATATTCTATGCTGTTCATGTAACTTTCCAAACTGGTTGATCTAAAATTGTCATTGACCACAAAGTGGACATTGAAACTTTTGATCAAAGAGAGAGCAATCGTCTTTTAAAAGAAGAGACAATATTACCTGGTATGAAATCAGGGCAACAAACTTTCTAAAATATTAATTAAAATTCTGAAGATTAGCTACCATTGCCAAGCAGTCTAGATTTCCTCAGTAAATATTGACCAATTGTTACCCACGTTCTGAAAATATTTTTAAATAACCTGCAGTAATGCTTCTTGTTTTAATGAAACACCCTGGATTATGCATTTATGTAATGACAAATATCAGTGGGAGGACTTTCTCTGAGCATGCACATTATACATAAAAGTAATAATAATAATCGGATTTTCTACCCCATATGAACATACATACAATTTCAGGATTGAATTCTACAGAAGGGTTTCTTCCCTCCATGTCCACCATGTGACCACTTGATCACACAGGCTATTTCTACTGAGATCCACGTTCATTGTTCCATCTAAAAGGGAACATATAAAAACAGGTGGACAAAATGTGGGTGGTTTGAAAAGATATTAATCTAAATTGGTTTTTCCACTGGATCAAATGCCAAACCCTGGACACCCAAAAATGGATTCTGCTAAACAGTAAAATACCATTCCTAAGCCTGACTGTGGTTTAATAATTACACCCACGAACTGTGATTAAACCCCACACAGGACTGGAAAACGGACGGGATTAAGTCAATATGCCTCCGAGCCTAGAAACCAACTAACACAGGAATTCACAAAAGAGCAAGATCAGATGTCTGAATATGTTAAGATGAGAATAGCGCTATATACAGTGCATTCAGAAAGTATTTAGATCTTCACTTCTGTCAATTTTGTTATGCTGCAGCCTGATTCTATAATTGTTGCAAATCATTTTCTTCTTATTAATCTACACTCAGTACTAATGACAAAAGTGAAAACAGAATTTTAGAAATGTCTATCAATTTATTAAAAAGAAAAAACTGAAATATCGCATTGGCATAAGTCTCTAGATCCTTCACTCAGTACTTTGTTGAAGCACCTTTGGCAGCAATTACAGCCTCAAATCTTTTTCAGTATGACGCAACAAGCTTTGCACATCTGGATTGGGGGGGTTCTGCCATTTTTCCTCGCAAATCCTCTCAGTCAGGTTGGATGGCGACCATTGGTAGACAGTCGTTTTCAGGTCCCTCCAGAGATGTTCCAATAGGGTTCAAATCAGGGTTCTGGCTGGGCCACTCTAGGACATTCACACAGTTGTCCCTAAGCCACTCCTGTGTTGTCTTGGCTGTGTGCTTAGGATCATTGTCATGCTGGAAAGTGAACCTTCAGTCCTGTCTGAAGTCCTGAGTGCTGTGGAACAGGTTTTCATTTAAGATATCCCTGTATTTTACTCCATTCAGCTTTCCCTCAACCCTGACCAGTCTCCCAGTCTCTACTGCTAAAAAACCATGCTTCACTGTTGGGATGATATTAGGCAGGTGATGAGTGGTACCTAATTTCCTCCAGACAAAATATTTAGAATTGAGGCCAAACAGTTCAAAATTGACTTCATCAGACCAGAGAATCTTGTTCCTCACAGTCTTCAGGTGCTTCTTGGTGCTTCTTTGAAAATTCCAAGCAGACTTTCATGTGTTTTGTACTGAGAGGCTTCCATCTAGTCACTCTGCCATAAACACCACATTGGTGAAGGGCTGCAGTAATGGTTGTCCTCTGTCCCATCTCCACATAGGAACTCTGGAGCTCAGTCAGAGAGATCATCGTATTCTTGGTCACCTCTCTCGCTAAGGCCCTTCTCCCCTGATTGCTCAGTTTGACCAGGCGACAAGCTCTTGGAAGAGTCCCGGTTGTGTCAAACCTCTTTCATTTGAGAATTATGGAGGCCACTGTGCTCTTAGGAATCTTTAGTGCAGAATAAATTTTGTTGTAGGCTTCCCCAGATCTGTGCCTTGCAATAATCCTGTCTCTGAGCTCTGCTGGCTGCTCCTTTGACCTCATGGCTTTTGTTCTGCTACCGTATGAATTGTCAGCTGTCAGGCCTTCTATAGAGAGGTGTGTGCCTTTCCAAATCATGCCCAATCAATTTAATTTAACACAGGTGGACTCCAACCAAGGTGTAGAAACATGTCAGTGATGGTCAAGGGAAATGGGAGGCACCGGAGCTAAATTTCAAGTGTTGTTGCAAAAAGTCGGACCCCTGTGGGCAGGCATATGCAGGCCACGCCCACCCCATTCCACGAAGGGAGAAAATGTAATGAAACGTCATGTGATGGCAACATGATGCCATGTGTTTGACACCCATGTCTTAGACCATTGTTTGATTTGTTGTTATAGCAACAGTATGATGACCATATATAATTATGTCTCAGTCTCCTTATTAGAATACAACCAGAAAGTACAGGATATTTGTAGGCAGTATTGAAAAAACAGGAAAATGCAGAAAAGACAGTTCCATAGGCTAAAGTGGGAAGTATTTTTAGTATGACTTCCCTTTACATTTGAGCAACAGCAAACACCCAGCTCCTGTAAATCCAAATGGAATGGAACCCTAAGCACTGTCATTGCTAACATCTGTGTGTGTCCTACTGTTTCATGCCAAAATGATTGCTGTGCAAGATGGTCTGTTACACCAGGTTTGTGTAAGACATGCTTGAGCATTACATTACAGACAACATACATTGCATATTCATTGAAAGTTTGCGAATAAGACCAATTTTCAATCACATCATTCCAGTCAAGATGCCAAAGATCACAGAATTTGACAGACCTAAAAGCGTACTTTTGCGTCAGCAGTTCAAGTCTCAAAAGAGAAATCAATAAACAAGATGTGGTATGCAACCCCGAAAAATAATTATGGATAGCCGTTAAAACTTTGCTAAAACAACAAGGCAGATGGTGGCCTATGACTTTTGCTCAGTGCTGTGTATCTATGTGCACATATATAATAATATATAGCATATACTGATTTCTGAAAATTCTCGCCATCTGTATAGGAACATAGAAAGTTGCCTTACTGTGCCAGGCCTTGCCCAATGTTGCTGACACTATCTTTCACCAGAGTTCCTGAAGGAAGTTTTCTTGTTCTATCCAGAGATTAGACCCGGGGCCTTCTAAAAACATATAAAGCACTTAAAGAGTTCATACCATGAATGTCCTGACTACATTTAGCTTCATCTGGGAAAGAACCAGCCTGGTGATGTTTCCTGGGAATATTTTGCTTCTGAGTCAAGAAAACTGTGAAATGAGTTATCTGAGCTTGCCGAATCTAAGCAAAACACAGCTCTCGGCGCAAGTGTTACTGATTTGCATTTTAAAATAAGTCAGATGATAAGCAGATCTCGTAGACTCTTGGTTCTGAACAAGCTAAGCTATCAGCTATAACAGCTCTATTTTCTTTCCAAGGTTCAGGGCAGGTACAGAGAGAATGCAAGTTGCGTGCATTTTTATTTATTTTGATCCTGGGATCTGGGGACATGATACAGCTCAATGTCTCATATGGTTTCCTCTTTCCCCCCTCCCTCCCTGACATAAATTCATGGAATCTTAATGATATCAGAGAGAAACGCATGAATAATAATTCATTGGCTCACACACAATAAAAATGATAGGAGAACTCCTTCTGGAAAAGAAAGTGTTATTAGCACAGCAAGCATTTGTGAACACAAGATGTTTGGATAAAAGAGGACACATAAAGCAGAGATCTGGCATACTTCCTGAACATATCTTTTGCTGTGTCCCTGGTGGAGGATTTGCTTGTCAAAATTTAACCGTCTATAACAATGCCTTTCACTTCTTCTAAACTAATCCCAGAATTTCCTAAATAGCTCTTGCGTTCCAGAGATTACCCTATCATGACCTATTCCTCCAAATCCAGTTTTTCCACAATCTCCGGTCCAAGATCTATGACCACAGCAGCTTTGTTTGAGATATGATAATATCCATGCACACAAATGTTGTATATCACTTCTCTCCAGAGCTTTAAACAATTTTTGCACTGTACATGTGGTTATACGAACGCAGCCAAAACGTTACTGTTTACTGTACCTGAGTCTTCCTTTGTTTTCCTTCATGAGCCAGAACAATCAAAATCAGTGCTTTTGTTCATGATGAAATGTTTTTTCAATCAGAAATAGATTCTAATGTTGGAACTTTCACAAAGTCAAAAACCATAAACCAATATGGAAGGGAGCCGTAACTTAATCCTCCAAGCACATGCACAAAAGCTGCTCGTAGAGCTAACCCTTAATGCATTCTGCCATCCTTTAATTCATGTATTCTATATATCTAATTGAAATGGGGAGGCTGTCAAAGAATGGCTTGCTTCCATTCTTCTTAAGGGTCTCTGAATTTTATTCAAGGGGGCAAAACCAGCTATTTGTTTTCCATTTTAGACACATGTCCAAACTAAGTATGTAGTTGTTGTTGGTAGTGGGAAATCAATGTATTAAAAATAAATAGTTAAAGTTGATTTCCAGCTGTCATAAGACATTATACTTAATAGAAGCATAAAGTAAATATTAATTTTATAGAAAAAATCGGATGAGAGGCTTCAGTAATTCTCCTGGACCTTCTTAGTGGCTTACCTTACCACTGACCATGGTATCTTTCTGGACTATCTTGCAGGACTGTTCCCTCTTTACACTGATAGTTATGCTTCTTTCAAACTATGCTTGACATCTGAGCTATTGATCTATGGATTCTTGTCAAATCCATGATTCTTCAGTACCTATGGGGAGAGATCTTTAAGAGCTTTGTAATTTCACCAATGTGCCCATGACACACGATACTGTTCCTAAGCAATATCCTTACCTAATCAATATCCTTGAATATTGTTTAAGTATGGTAATAGGCTAGATGAAGAAGAGCAAGCTAAAATTACTTAGAGATCGTATTGAAAATGAAAAAATGAAGATTCAACCTTTTTTAGATAAGGCTTTTTTAGATAAGGCTTGAAAACTGGGTCCATAGTGTGCGTGGGTTCCTAAATCTTCCACTGTAACTAAATTAATTGCTAAGGGCTATAATAAGTGCACATTTGCACATTTATAACTAGTCCACTAACAGTGGCCATTCCTGACCTGATTGGATTTTTCCATAGTTGATTACATCCAATGATTATAGCAACATATTCTGTCTAACCTGGAAAAAATATAATATTAAATCATAATTTTATAATTAGGTTTAAATTATATTATAATAGGGAGTATGATAGCTCAATGGTTAAAGATACTGAGCTTGTCACCTGGAAAGCTGACAGCCTGGATTTGAAACCCGAGCATTGTGCCATGGGATGAGCTCCGGTTAGTTGCCCCTGTTTCTACCTACCTATCAATTTGAAAGCATGCAAATGCGAGTAGATAAATAGGTACCACTTTGATGGGAAGATAATAGCATTCTGTGCACCTCAGGGTATAGTCATATCAGCCACAGGATCATGGAAGTGTCTCCAGGCAATACTGGTTCCATCGGCTAAGAAATGGAGATGAGCATTGCTCTCTGGAGTTGTCCAGACTCTAGACAACTCTCTAAAGTTGTCTAGAGTCGGACATGACTGGACAAGGGAAATCTTTACCTTTTATATTATAATATTGTAATTAGATTAAGAATGCAGGTGCTGAACTACTACACATTACCAGGTTAAGAGAGCACATGATTCTTGCAATTGAAGGTCATTAGTTGCATCCTAGAAGCAAATAAAAATGTTGCTGTCCTAAACGGCTTAAGACACAAACCGAGGAATAACTTTTTTTTCTATTCTGATCTAGCAATGGAATTAACTTAGAAGCCCTCTAAAATGCTTTTCTTTACTCAGAAGCCCTTTATCTGGCCTTTCTCTGATGTAGAGAACCTGTGGGAGAACTGGGAACTGCTTGGAGAAGCATCCAAGAAACATCTCTTTCTCGAGGTGATTAATTTGCATTGAGTTTAGTTTATACATGATTTGAAATTGATAGCTTCCTTGAATGCTCAGATTAATCTGAACAATGAAATCTTAATAATATAATAAAAAGAGAAAGTAATAGAAAAATGAAGAAGCAGGATGCATCCTAAGGGAAGGGGAACAGGAGAATGGGCATAATAGTTGTATAATGGTTGTGGATGCAATGCCACCTTGATGGGATTGTGTGTGTTTTTTTAGCCATTCTCTTTGGGCCTTCCCTATAGTAACCCCTTTAGAAAGTAAAATATATAGTATATTTTATATTTTATATTTTTTATACATGTGTATGTGTATGTATATGCATATTACCTATAGTATATTATAATATTATAGTATATTATTATAGTATAGTATATAGTATATTACCTATAGTATATTACCTATACCTATATGTACTACGGTATATATTAATATAGTATATTACTATGCTTAGAGGTAAAAGCAACTACTCTAACAGGCAGGTGGTTTGGGTTCAAATCCCAGAAGGGTATGGCTAGCTGATTAGATTAAAATAGCTTGAAATAGATCTATACTAGTCTCCCTTTATTTATTTATTGGCACATAATGAAATATAGGATAACTGGTTTGTTGTCAATGTGACTGTCTGAGGGCCCCTAGGGTGGGGCCGAAAGGCAAAAGGAAGCAGTATGCTCCCTCCCATATTTGGGATACCAGGAAATATATATATGAATATATATATTGACAGAACTGTCTGAATTATTCACTACATTTACAGAAATCTTACATTTTTACTGTTAGGATGTTTCATCAGATAGCTATACTGGGGATTATGCTCACCTTGAAATGAAATATTCCAGCATATTTCTTCCTCTCAAAGCTCTGATTTTGTGGTACCACATTAAACAAAATGTCTTCATGAAATGTTAAAGCTTCCACCGCAGCCAAAAACCAGCAGTTCTCTGTGCCAAAAAGGTTAAGGAAAACAGAAGGTGACCTAAAAACTGTTTGTTCACCTTATTTCAGGCACTAAATAGAAGGCAGTATATATTAAGGTATTTATTACTTTTATAATTAACCAGGAACTGACTAATAGAAGCCAGATGTAGCTTTGTGCCTTATTCTGTAGAATGCATTTCATCTTCAGTAGTAAATTTGTAACTGAAACTTAGGTTATAAAGCAGACCTTTTATACTTGCTGTGAAGTTTTACTTCTTTATTCAATTTGTATAACTGCCCATTTCACATTTGTGACTCTGGGCAGCTCACACAATTAATTTACAAAGATTTTCTTTAGAAATGGCATTTTTGCTCCATTCGCATATATTTATGGTTTGTGTAGTTGACTTTATATTTTGATTTTGGTATGTTATTATTGCTGGAGAAATCCCAATACTTAAATTGGAGCAGTTGGTTTTAATCTGCCTTATTTCAAGTCAGAACCTTCCTTGAAAGTTTATTCTTTTTCATGGACTAACTTTCCTGAAAATGTCATCTAAAAACATATTTTAAGCCATTTAAGCTTATACTGCACATATACCAAATAGATAGAAACAGAATTCTAATAATTCAAAATATAGGCTCCATAGATCAATTTGGAGCAGCCTATTTTCTGCCAGACCATTCCGGTTTAGAATGGGCTTTTTCCAGAGCTATAGCTCTTGAACTGGATCTGGTAGACTAAGTCAAACTTGACACATTCTAAATATTCACACAAATGACATTCTCTCTTGAAATATTTCTTACCTATCAGTCCTTGACATAGAGCAAGCCTTTTTTTGTTGGTAGAATAAAAGATTGGATTCTTGTGCAGCTCCTGCAATATATAGGTATATATAAACCACTTTAAACCCACACAAGACTATGTTTATTCAATGCCTTAATGTATAAATACATTTATAATATTATAAGCATCTTTATTTTGCTATTGTATGAAATGTTGGAACTCAAGAAAGAAGTGTAACATAGGGAGTTTGTAATCTAGCATATAACCAAGGATCAGCCTAAAAACAAATACCGGTAAGTGCTTCCTGCCAGCATTATACTATGTGATTTCAGACCAGTCCCAAGAAATCAGAATAGTCCTGACCAAGTGACTGTTTTCATTTCTGAATTGAATAAATCAAAACATAAATACAGCGGCATTTGGTAGTGATGAATATTTAAATGAGAATCAAAAGAAGACCTAGAAATGTGATGAGTCAAACTTTTCTTAGGAATCAATGTTAACAGAATGTATTTTTCATGTAAACATAAATTTGCAGCCTGTTCATTCTTTCAAGGATAAAGTGGATATATTTTAACATAATACATTTTTTGTTGATACAGTGTTTATCCCCCGAGCTTTCATAATCAGATAATTGCGTTCTTAGTTTCCTTGGAAATACTGAAACTACTATTATTCTTGTGAGAAAAAAAACTCAAAACCGCATTTATACACCCAGGAATAATATATCTCCCAACAAGGAAATATCAAGCCAAAATCCAAAGTCAAACAAAACCAATAATATCAGGCAATTCCTGGAAACTTGGCATTCACAGACAAATCAGCCATCAATAGACACATATTGTAGACATAAGCCACGCTTATACATCATTCAAGAGAGATAATAAAAAGGCTAAGAAGGAAACAAAAAGAGCAAAAAACATTCTCACCAACCACCTACAACCCGATAAGGAGGGATTAACACCAGAAAAACAAAGAAAAAAGAATGTCTTAATCAAACTACCAAGGAGAGAACCATACGCCCCACCCGCACTAACAAGGCAAGCTACTGCACATAAACAGAGAGCAAACCCCTCATCCACTCCCACCAAGGATGATAGTTACTTAGTCAAATCTGCAACCAAACAACCAAACTGAGGGTGCACCAAGGACTCCACAGTTCAACCCTGAGCTACAACTATTCTCTTCTATTGAAATATTATCAAGGATAATATTATCAACCATCACTACCGGTAGATTTCAACTTCATGATATTGGGGGAAAATAATAATAAAGGGAATGGAAGCTGTATTGTGCACAGAGAGCAAGCAAGCAAGGGTAAGTTACTTTACCCTAGCCTAAGCAGCAATTAAAAAAAAAAGAATAGCCACTGGAAGATGTAAGGGCTAAATGGAACATAAACTTCTAGTGATGAGGATAGTTCATTGATGAATCAAGTACAAGTTTTTTTTAAAGAAAAAAGTGGGGGGGGAGGCAGAGTCAGCAGAGCAGTCAGCCACTGGAGAAGAGAGGTTCTGTTAGAGCAGTCAGTTAAAGTCCCCTTAAGAACAGAAGAAAGTTCCAGAGATCATCCTCTCTGAAGGACTTAAGAAGTCTCACATTAAAAAAATACCACTTTTGAACTGATGCTGGAAAACACAAGAGCAGGATATATTTGCAACGGGCTGGGAATAGCAGGCACCATATAACCTCCATTCCTGCATTCAGAAAACCGAGTCTCTGGTTGAGGCAAGGGGTTCAGTAGAAAGTATAGATCTACCCTGACTGTGGTTCTCTGAAGTTAATAACATTTCCCATTATCTGGTGTGTGTTTTTTAAAGCTAAATCATCTGGCCTTGAAATTGGGATCTGTGAATTGCAAAGCATGTGTTTATATCTCCACGGGTAGTCTTCAACTTATGATTATAACTGAGCAGAGTAAGTATGTTGTGTCAGTCTTTAAACAGGTCATCACATGACCAATACAAGTTTACAATTGTTTTGTAGCAGTCATTAAGCGAATGACATGGTTGTTAAACAAAGCCAATTGTTCACAATTGATGGTTTTTATTGAAAACTGAAAGTAAACACTGGTTTCTGGCAAAAAAAAATCATGGTCACATAACCATGGGATGCTGCATACAGCCATAAATGAGGTTGGTTGCTGAAGCATCCAAAATGTGAGCATGTGACATAGGTGGTTCACCCTACTTCAAATCCAGGTCATAACTCTCTTTTTGGGAGTCCATCATAACTTTAAATGGTCACTAAATGACCTATCATTGAGCAAATAAGATTTTCTTCTAACCTTCTAAGATTTCAGAAAACCATTTTCTTTTCTTTCTTTTAATAAAATGTTCCTGTAATACAAATTGCATCACTTACATGTGGCCTCTTCCACTGTATCTTTTGGGGCAGTTTCTGGAGCAATGGTCCTGTGCCTATGGATCTCACATCTGCTGGGAAGGAGAGGTCTTCAAACAAGCACCCTTTCTTCAAGCACTCTGCCAGCAAACTGTGATAGTTCTGTTGGCTAAGGTTATTGGGCTCTGCGAAGGTTTTTGTCTTCAAGGGCCTCCATTGCTGTCGCTTCCTCTTCTGTTGGCGCATGCAAAGTAGCTGCCGAAAAGGCATAACTTTGTCACGCAGTGTTGTTCTGGATCTGAGTAGTGGTTCTAACTCCTTTTTCCAAAGCTAAATGTTCTTCAATCCAAATTAGTCCTGTTTGGAAAAATACCATAAAAGTTCAACAAGTAAATAAGTAAATAAATAAGCAAATTCACTCAGTCACTTACTCTATGGCTCTTCACGGGCAATTAAAGCATTGCGGGGTGCATCATATTAAGGAACAAAGGTTAATTTTTCAACGTTACATTTTAAAAAGCAAACAAAGAATAATGTATACCACCCTAAGTTTCTGGGAGGGAAAGTAAAATTCAAAAGAGAAAAGACATAGCATACAAAGCACATTAAAAACAAATAAAGAACTTCGGTTTGTGCTGTAGAAACAGTCTTTTTAATCTGGATTTCTAAAGAGTGCCTGACTAGTGTAGACGATGTCATATTTTGAAAAATGGCGCACATTATTATTAATTTATCTTCGAAACCACACCAGGATTATACAGAATGAGCTAAACTGGCATATGTCCATGTTGATCATGTGGATTTTGGAATCAGCTGTTACTGAATAAAAGGAAGGAAACAAATTGAGCATATAATAAGCCGCAGAAATTACAGGTCTATTAAACAAAAATATCTTTTATTCTTCTTTAAAACAGAAAGGGGAAAATAGTTGTAGCAGCTTTGTACTTTGCAGCTGGAGTTTTGATGTTCAGTCTGATTCAGTGGTGAAATGCTACCTACTCGGTCCGGTTCGGGGAAGTAGGTAGCGGCGGCCACCGGTGGTTCGGAGAACTGGTGGCAGCCATAGCTCAAAGCTCCGCCCTCCCACCCGAACATCACCATTTCCTGGTTTTTTTCCATCTGCGCATGTGCAAAGCCTTCTGTGCATGCACAGAGGGTAAAATAGCATGTGTGGCAAATCACACGCTTCTGAACCGGTAGGGAAGGTAAATAGATTTCACCGCTGGTCTGATTCCTGACTATACTAATCCTAACTGCTTTAAAACCAAATATCCCCCACCTCTAGAAAGTGTATTCTCTGAATATTTTGCACAGAGTCATTTGGTGGTTTTAAGGAAAGTCTTCAGAGCATTCTTCAAAATCATAAACTGTACTCTCATATGGTCAATCAAAAATTCCTCTTTATCCTCCTTATTAGATATCCTAATTATTACTTTGAAAATCCCCAGTGAGCTCCTCCTTCCAAGATTAAACATTAAACTTCTTTTGTAAATGAAGATTTCATTTGGGGTGTTTGTAATGGTGGGGGGAATGATTCTGAGTTTGATAGCCATATCCTCACTAAATATTCTTAGAGGACTTAGAGAATTGCTAGATAAAATGGCCAGTTTCTCAAGACTGTGCTTAGGCATAGATATAATGGAGAGCCACTTTGTGTAGTGGTTAAGGCACAAGGCTAGAAACCAGAAGATGGTGACTTTCGGGCAATGGGTGACTCTCTGCTTCAGGAAGAAGGTTTCTGAAAGTTTTGCCAAGAAAATCTGAGGGACAAGTCCAGGCAGTCAATGTATTAAGATTGATTTAAAGGCAACAAAAATATATCAAGAGTTATATATGATAATTCCATATGCTATTATGCATCCTCCCTAAACTTGGCAGAATAGGAGAACAATTATTTGTTTAGGACTAAGGAAGGTCACGTAAAATTTCCATTCATCCAGTAATTCATTAGATTTTCACATCAGCGATTTGCATGATTGTCCATACTTTCTGCAAAGAACAAGGAGGAGTGAGATTGTATGCCAGGGTGTTAGATTTCCCTGCTTGACCACACATTTGCCGATCCCGTTCTTGGTTGACTGCATGCTTGGCATGTCATGCAGAGGTCACATGCGTGAAGAATCAGTTCACCATCACAGATAAACTGTTCTTAGACACAGTTCAGACATTCGTTTGTTTGCTTATACAGCCACTCATTTTATATGTTATAATGAGGGGTCCTTGGTGCTTGCTGCAGATATTTCATTACCAAAAGCTGCACTGATGATGTTACCTAATTTGGGCAATGAAACATCTGTAAGAAAATAACCAAGCTCAGACAGCACCAAGGATCCCTCATTTCAACCCTGAGCTACAAATATTCTCCTTTATATGTTATCATCCTGGGCAGATCACAAAACAAGAATAAAAACATCATGCAAAATAAATAAAAAATATTACAAAATCTCCCAGTTCCACCAAAAGCAAGCATCCCCCCCCTACATCCCCATTCAGTTGACTGGGCTCCAGTATCACCCCTCCCAGTGTTTGGAGAGGGTGAGGCTAGAGGGCGTGGAGCCAGCTCTTCGAGGCATTCCAGACCATGAAAAGGGAAAATGCCTGCCAGATTGCAAGAGGAAAGGTGTTCCACAGGTCAAGGACTTCTACAGAGAAGATGTGCTCCCTGATCACACAGGATGACATCATTTAAGGGAAGAGACCTGAGGCATGACTACCCTATCTGACCTTGTGGCATGAGCAAATATTCAAAGGCAGTGGCCATCCCTCATATAATCTGACCACTTTAAAGGTAATAACCATCATTTTGAATTGTACCTGGAAAGAAAATGGAAGATATTACAGCTTGTGCAGCAACAGTATAATAGGAGAAGACTATGGAACGCCCAGAACTATGTTTACTGCTGCATTCTGGACTAGTAGTAATATTTAGATGGCCTTCAAGTGTAACCCATGTATACTCTGTTGTAGTAATCTAACCGGGAAATTACCAGGATATGAGTGACAATGAGCAAATACTCCTGTTCCCAGAAAGGGTGTAGCCAGCATGCAAGATGAATATGTGCAAGGTCCCACAATTGAGCTATTTGGCCAAAGATTCAAATAGGTCACAACACTGACAGTAACACATATTAGTTAAGTCACCTGTGTATCCAATATTCTATGTTGCTAGTGGTGTGGCATGATACAATTCCCTTTTTCTCTAGGTATAGTTACAAACGTGCAGTAAGAAAAGTTATATGGACGTATTTCTCATTTTTCATCTTAAAATGTTCCAACAGTGTTGGAAACAACCAGAAACGTCTAATTCTGAATAAGAGAATTGGAAGGGACCTTGGAGGTCTTTTAGTCCAACCTCCTCCCCAAGCAGGAAATCCTGTACCATTTCAGACAAATAGTTGTCCAATCTCTTCTTTAAAATCTTCAGTGTTGGAGCACCCACAACTTCTGAAGGCAAGCCGTTCCACTGGTTAATTGTTCTAACTATATGAAAATGTCTCCGTAATTCTATCTTGTTTCTCTCCTTGATTAGTTTCCATTCATTGCTTCTTGTCCTGCGTTCAAGTGCTGAAGTTTTGCTCAGTTCTCACTGAGCAAGATTATCAGCCTCTAAGTACGTATTCCAAAGTCTCAACTCAGATGAGCATTACACCTGCTTTTCTTTTTCTTTTTGTCTTCTTTTCCATGCTTATAGAAGTGCCAGAAGGGCACATCACTTTCTTGTCAGAAATCTGCCTCCAGGGGACTTCTGAAGGCCTCGTAAAATTGGAACCACTTTGTTGCCTGCTCCAAGTATATGTATTCACATAGAACTCAGGTACATTCTGTAGGATAGATTTGCATTAAGGTTTTCAATATGTCTAATGAAAAAAACCAAAATATTTTAAAAAAGAAATTGTGTCCCTTATTTGTAAAAACAGAATAACTATAAATTACATTACTAGAGAGCTAGATGGATGGATGATCTGAGAATATTCGCATTTTCTGGATATAGCCACTAATCAAAATAAACTGCTGGTTCATAATTTCTTTTTAAATATTATTGCATTTCTTTCAATATACGTAAGGGAAATCTTAACTCGAAGCCATAATTATATACAGTAAGCTTCTTTGTAGGCAGAATCAGATTAATAAGATTTATGGTACTCAACATTGAAAAAGAGTTTGAATTTTTTAAAGTATAAAAATGCCACACAAGATATGTATCCTTGACAATTTGTAATGTAAATTTGCATTGAAAATATAAAAGTACAGTGATGTAAGAAACTATGCCAATTATTCAGAAATCTGGAAAAAGAATGGATTTTTATAATATTTGTCAAGAAACATATCATGATCAAAAGTCAAACAATGCATTAACCCTACATTGTCAAGTCAATTGTCCTATGTTAAATCACAGTTAAAGTTCAAATCTGACTGCTAAGTGATTATATTACTGTCTGTTGCCATCTACCTACCTACCTTTATCTATATCTATATCTATATCTATATCTATATCTATATCTATATCTATATCTATATCTACATCTACATCTACATCTACATCTATCTATCTAGATATAGATATAGATATAGATATAGATATAGATATAGATATAGATATAGATATAGATATAGATA
>JANHFT010007693.1:76960-109837 GCA_032467955.1 Pseudoxenodon macrops | reverse complement strand
TGTTGAGGCTGGGAGGGGCCACGCAAGGCACCCCTTAATGTGAGTGACATTGAGTTGGTCACGCCCATCCAGTCACACGATCAAACCACACCCACAAAATAAGCCACGCCCACAGAGCCGGTAGTAAAACAAATTAGAACCCACCCCTGCAATGAATCCTGGCTCCATAGCAGAAGATTAATTTTAGTGACCTGGTAACACATAACAAACAAATAATAGTACTAGAGTACCTTATATTTAGTTGTTTCCTCCTCTTCCTTTTCAAAAAGTATCTTAATATTATAAAAATTTAACTCTATTGATGTACCGTAGTATAACAGTAAAATAAACATGCCCACTAGGTATTTATGTCATTATTTGATTGACAATTGGTAGTAGGAGAAAATATGTACAACAACCTCCCTCCCGGCAAGCTATTGCAGGGGCAGATAAACTTGTTAATACATGGAGTTTCACATTATCCTTTCAGGAGGGCAAATTGTTGAATGGGGTCTGCCTCACATGTTGCTTGGGTGGGGCCTTGCAACATTTATGAGAGGCGATGTCAGTTTGGGATCTTTTTCTAGTTTGGTATAAGATCAAGTTGTTTTGGAAAAAGCTATGTTAAGCCCATATCAGATCCTATAAAACTATTTGTGTAAGCTTCTTGTCCCCAAATGTTAGGGAACAAAGTTGCTGGTTACTCAGTGGCATAAATGGAGGAGACTAAAAAGGGGGGAGCTTGCAGTTATAAGTATCTCTGTGGCCACAAGGCCCTTATTAGAACTAAAGGGACAAATGTTATTAAACATTTGATGATACACATCCTTGAATAGCTTTTTCCATCCTATGTTTATAGACCATTTGACCGTCAAAGAAGAGATTGATGTACCCCTCACATTTGATGCTCTGCTACATATTCAGCAGGTCAGAAAAAAGACATTGCGGTCTTTTTGCAGGAAAAAGAGCAAACTCACTAAACTTCCAGCTACCCAAAAGGAATCTTCCCAACTACTATCTTCTATTGCAGTGAATCACAAACTAAATTTCTTGTATTGCAAAATAACAGGCACCGGGGCGGAAGAGTGGGAGCAGCTATTGGAAGTTGTATTGGAAAACGAAAACGTCACATTGCAGGTGCCTGTCCCCTATCACCAGGACTTTGGTAACAAAATGGCCTTGAATAAATATAACTTGACATCAAGGGAAGCTCTTCTTAAAACCTACACAAAAGTAGTTTTCATTAGGGATCCTTTCCACAGACTCATTTCTGCTTACATGCATCGGATGGCAGACAATCTAACCTTCAAAGAGTTCATTGACTACATCTTGTACAGTGGGTTGAAGAATGCCAGTGTTGAATGGACACCCTTAGTCAAGCTGTGTCATCCATGTCTTGTTCAATATGACTATATAATAATGTTTGGGTTTCTTGACAATGAAGTGCACCATTTGATGCTCCGGACTGGATTTCCAGATGACATCCAGATGCCCAAGTTCATGGACTCCAAGATCCAATGGACATATAACTGGCTAGAAGAAAAGATGTTCAGTGAATTATCCCTTGTGCAGAAGAAAAGGCTTTGCCATTTCTTTCGATTTGACTTTGCTGCATTTGCCTTTCCCAGAAGTTTGCTCTGGGACCTCATATGCATGTCTGGAAACAGTTAAGATTACTTTAGACATCAAAGAAGAATGCCCGGAACTGAACTGATGAAGTGAAATCTCAGACTCTTACAGAATGGGGACCTACATTGGTAGCCTTGACATCTAATGGAAGCAAATTCCATAATGTAATAACATACTTTGCAAAGAAACACTTCCTTTTATTAGTCCCAAATATTCTGGAATTGTTTACGGTCCATTTTTTTAATTTATGCTCCTTAATAATCAAAAACATTGTCTGGATACAGAACTTTGGGGAAATTTTACTGTTTGCATTCTCCCTGTTGTGGTCCGCCAGCTGTCAGGGGAGCTGGTGGCAGACTCGGACAATGAGAAGGTTGGGGAGGAACGTGGGCCAGTCCTGGAGTCTGGGGAAGGCCTGATGGATGCTCTGCATCGGAAGCAAAGATACAGCCAGGGCAGTTCGACATTTCCCAGCTGCCTTTAGAGTTGTAGATAAGTGGGGAAGAAGAACAGCTGGGGCCTGTTCCAGATGCACATATGTTCAGAGAGCTGTCAGGAGAGGAGGAACAGGAGGCGACTCAGGAAGAAAGGCAACATGGATGCTGAATGGCCCCTCCCTGGCTGGGGAATAAATAGAAGCAAAAGGGGAGTGGTGGTTGTAAGGAGACAACAGTTCGTATTTCTTTCAGAAGGTTTGCTTATCATGGTTCGTGCCTCAGAGATTTCTTGCCAGGAATTAATTTACAGCTATGCAGCTGGAAGCTCTCGGCCTGGCAATTATCCAAGGACTGATAAGGTCTGTTATTGCAATTAATCCTTGGAAGGATTATTGCCTGGACTTTTCTGTGTGTGAATGCCATGAATTCACAGTAGCTAAATAAAGCGAGGGTTTTCGGGACAAGGAGTCTGTTTCTTGATTCTGCTAAGGCTGGGTCAGAACACTCCCATAACAATGGGATCTATGTTCTACTTGCATGCTTGCTGATGTGGTTCATGAACCTTTGGGAGATAAATTTTTTGAAAGCATTTAAAAGTCCAAGAATATCATAGCCATCACATTGGTCTCACTACTCTTGTAAAATTCTCAATTTTTGGCCTTGGGAACCCATTAGGGTTTTGACACTATCAAAAATGGAGCTTTTACCAAATGGCTATTCTAGAGGATATGATCTTTTTTTTCCAGGTTTGGTAACTGGAGAAAAATAGCATCCACCAGAAGCTCTAGATTTTAATTGCTTGATAGAGGTTTTGAATAAAAGGCATGATGCACTTTTGGTGTGTTGTACTGTTTCACATTTAACCTTTTGATTGACTACCCTTTGAGTTCTGTATTTGCCATGTACTTCTTTTAGTTTCTGCAAAATGGAGGTATAATCACACATTCCTGCCTGAAATATCTACAGGTGATATAAAAATCAGAAGGACTTTACATTTTACTTTTGAAGCTATCAAAATAACTGTTGTGGCAGGACAGCTTTCAATATAGGACCAATATATCACCATCTCTGATAACCTTTGTGACTCTTTACAGTTCATGGAAATTATCCACATATGACTGGATGATTCAGTGGTGATAGGTTTTTAAGAAGAGATTGGACATTTGATCAGGTGATTGGAAGACCCCCAAGGTCACTTCCAACTCTTTTATTCTGATTTCTATTGTTGAATTAATGGTCCATATTTGATCTCTACATTTTGGCCACGTCTAAGAAATACAGTCCAGATTGGAATTGTGTAGAGAACACAGCATTTGATTCCCAGTGACTGTAATCCCTCTAGGCAGATCTAGCTTCCCCCATATATATTTTGTGAAATATTTTCTCCCGTAAATGAGAATGATGTTCCTATTTCATGAGGGGGAAGGGGGAGGGGGAGGGACTAATGTGCTGCATTTGGCGGCCACTGACAAGGAGAAAACCTTCTTCCATTCAAGGCATAGTTGTTCCTGGCAAACATCCAGGAGGGAGAGAAGCAATGTGCCCTCTGAGTCATCATAACATTATGTAGAAACAACAAAAGCATTTAAATACATGTTTATTTTTCAAAATGTTTCAGACAATCAGACATCCAGATTGATCATAAAAGTAAGTTCATTTAGAAATGTCTGTAACTCATGCAGGTAAAATTAATCTGCATGCTTCCTGGAAAAGTAGCCTTCTTATGAAGAATCATTAATAACAAGATGTTATTGATAGCTATCCCTTCTTTTGCAAATACCACAGAGCAGATACACTTAATTTGAATTCTTGCTTAACATCACATTTTATGGTCACATTTTATATCATAGACTTTGTTAGCTTTTAAAAGAGGCCAGTGATAATTTTTCAATGAATTAAGTGAATAAGAAACCAAAAAGTAGGGTTTCAGAATGGTCAGAGCAGAATTTCAGAACAGGATATTAGATGGGCCTCATGGAGTAACACAAACCACTTATTAAGATTGAAATAATACAATTCCGTTATTTTCCTTCACATCACTCCAACAACTTCATCCAACATTTTCAATGATGAGAAGAGATTTTATCATGACCTCAGGCCCCTGCATGCTTTAGAGGTGATCATCACAGCAACATCAAATGCCTCAAGAATAGTGACATTTCTATGATGCAAAATGCTTGATTGAGGTAAATTGCAGCTGCAGGTAAATTGTAATACAGAATCAACCATGATTAAACCGAGAATAATGATGAATCCTGGTTGCCACAAAAAAATGGAGGCAGAACTGGTCACTGGCCTAGTAATGCACTTGGATTTGCCCATCTCATGTATCAATATTAGAGCAAGTAGAGATATCAGGACATTGATACCCCTATGAAACTCTCTCTTCTATTTCTTCTGTCAAAACACAAAATAGTAGCTATCAACACCAAATACTTACTAGTGGTTTAATAAATGACGAACAAGAGTTGTAACCAATTTATTTCACCTTATTATAAAACAGGACTATAACTCCCTTTTTATGATCTTGTAGTCCATGAGGACATTTAATATACAGCATGGTTGTACTATATTGCTCTACTCAGCAACCACTTGTAAAAACAACAAGTTTGATTACAATTTAGTCATACTTAGAGTACACCCATTGAAATCATTGGGAATTAAATTACATGAAAATAATGTGACTATATTTGGTCCATTCAAGATTTGGATTGTCAGTGCTTATGTTCCTATTCACTTTTGAGAGATTCATTTCTTTTGTTAGAAAGCACTAAAATGTTGTATGTTATTTTTCTGTTCTAGGAATGTACACATTGCTTCCATACAATTTTCTTGGTATCAACCAGAAACCGCATCCCAAGAGCCCAAGGCAAAATCAGGATCTTTGAATGACACCATTACCTGGTGTTATTCTGAACATTTGGAAATGAGTTTGTAGCATCTGACATTGATTCTAAAATTTAGGATTCTAAGGTACTAAAAGAATGTAAGGAGCTATATAGCACAAAGAGTACAATGGGGTTTGATGTGGGAGAAATGGAGAAGTGCCCAATAGTTATATGGTGAACTAAATGGCTTTTAAACATTTCAGATCTATTATGAACTAATTCATCTTCAGGAAGACTATAATGACTATAATGCACTATAATGCAGTCAGTTCACCTATACATTTCTCCTCCTGAAATGGAACTAATATGATCAACTTGTCCAGGATTCTTCCCATTTCTCTTATGTTTTAGGGTTCCTTAACTTCTTAGCTATAGAAAATATATTTATTGTACAATGTATTTCATTTTTTGTAATTTGTTTTAAAATGTATGTATTTGGAACATTTTCATCATGAGTACAGAATGCAATAACAATAACCCTAGCCTTCAGACAAAAGTATCATAGCATAGAATGGATAAAAGAAAAAAAATCAATATCCATGTAGCGGAGTGTTTGATTAATTATTTAACACTGCATTCAACAAACACTATAGGGTAAAATATGGGAAGACCCTAATAAGCCTCCACAAATTGTGCTTTTGTGCAATTCAATAATGAATTTAACCTATTCATTTTTTGACAAAATTAAACTGACGATAGTGTTCCATAAGTTGTGAGAAAAACAGCTTTCTATGATATGTCTACATATAAGTTACTGATAGCCTGTATGTCAACTCAAAAGTAAACCCCACTGAGTTCAATGGATCATGATCCCATGGATTTGTGTATTGGATCATTATATGCCTGGCATCTCCTCCCTGGGGTAATTGCCTCACTCTGACTAAGGGGATAACACTGATTTTACTCTAGCAAATTTGAAAGACCAGGAAGCTGAAAACAGAGGCCAAATGTGCCTCTGTTAGCCATTAAACTACCTCTCTCGTCCTTAGTACACAAAAGGAAAAAGAAACAGTGGCCTCTCCTGACTGTCTTACCATCTTCAGTGATCCATCCAAATGATTAAGAAGGAATCAAATGTGATGATGATGATTAATTGGTTGCACCAAATCAGCTAAAGCTGCATTTTTGAGGCTGGATGTCATGATTGCACTTGAAAAGTGAACATATACATAGTATTTCCCTGACCTTCACTGCAAGCTTAAAGGAACCATTTTACAGAAACTTTCTGTTCACAAAAAAAAAGGTAATTTTCTCTCCCTCCCTTTGTTATATATAACATCTGCAATAATTTATCAACAATAATATTTTTCTTGATCAACTGATGCTTCCATAATTACATTATAAAGCTTTCTCAATCAATAAGGTAGACACGGAATACAGTTCTGATTTCAGCTTAGATGTACTGCTTTGGTTGGTCTCTGGAGATAAAACCACTTTAATAAGTGGAGCTAATTTCTAGAGATGTCTTCATTCACACATTCACAGACCATGGTTTGAAAGTTCCTGGTTTAGCAGGTGGACACTAAAAAGAAAAAAATGGGATGAGAACAAATTATAGATGTTTCAATTTTTTGTATTTCTAGGTAGGGCTGAAAATAGGTTGTGCTTGAAGCTCTGAAGTCCTGAATCAATAATACCAGTCTTCATAGGTCAATGGTCATTTTTAAGGATGACAAAAGATTTAAATATTGTTTTCTCTTAATAATTTCTGCAGCTATATTGAAATCAATTCATCAATTGTGAAACTTTTTTTTTAAGTTGAACTAACAACTACATGAATTCAGGAATATATTTCTCCAAACATACGCAGTTTTGTTTGGAATTGTACCCAATGTTTAAAGTTTTACAAATAATTTTGATAACAAAATATATCATGGTGCATTATATTCATTAATATCTGCATTTTGATGGACTTTTACTTAATGTACTAGACTGCATTGACAAACTTCTGAAAGACTCTTATTTTAGAAAAAGTGTACTTTAGTGTACCAGATAAAAGACTAAGGTTCAAGACAGAAATCTTTGTTAAAATCTTGCTTTTCCCATGGACTCGTAAGGAGATCTACTTTGACATGAAGATTTCAAGATTATACATTTTGAATCCTTGAAAAGCACCATAGAATTGTTAAATGTTGTGATTACCAAGTGTTCAGGAAAGCTTTTACCAATTGAAAGCTGGGTCCTAGTTCATGTTGATCTAATGCTTAATGAATTATACTTGCAGAAGAGAATAAAAGATAAATTAACTTACCAATTTGGTGAAGGAATCAACACAAGCATTGCGTATTCTTTCTGGAGTAGCTGGACTATCTAATCTGAATGTTCCTTTCAATTCAGATTCTTCCCTTGCAGAGACAATTGCATCTTTGATAGCATAAAATACGGAGGCTGCTAAGAACAATGGAGGTTCACCTATAGCCTATGGAGATGAAAGGGCAAAAGGCCATGGAATCTTCTATCAAAAATGTATTCTCAGCATATAATAAGATATACATATCACATATAATGTACTGATTCACAATTTCAGTGGACCACATACTGTGGAATTACTAGGTACAGTGATAGAAAAATGTGTCTTTTTTGCATAATTTGTATGTTGTATTACCCGTTATGCTCTCTTATATGACATCAAAAGCTAACTTGTGGATATGTCATTCTTTTTATAGGCAACTAATGAAGACAATCTAGTAGTGTGGATTTGGAGAAAATAAATGATCCCTGACCATATCAAAGGAATTTGTTGGTATGACTCAAGACAGCACTTCCTTCTTTTGATTCTTTTCCGTTCACCCAGGCTTTAGTGCTGGACATTAGTTCTGTTCAAGTTTTTGTTCACATCACAAGAAGAATCACGTGAGAATAAGAATGGGGTCACGCTCATGAATTCATTCCCCTGCCAAGACAATGCTATAATCTAAATCCAATATCTTCCATCCATATGTTATACTGTATATATTGGGAGGTATGTGTCTGCAGAAAAAAGCCTGCTTTACACTTATAGACTCCAATTCTGATCATTCATGGAGCTACATATACTACTACAGCGAATTCTCTGCTTTCAAGGTTTTTTGTCAAAGTGTAATGAATCATCACAATTGAATAACTCCAATATGATGGAGGCAATAATGAGTCCACTTTCACTTTTACAGACTTCCCAATTGTGTAAGAAGAAGACAGATGTATCTGAATGTTAGAGAATAACTCTGAGTATCTCCAGGACCAATAAGCAGTGACATTATTGAATTGAAACTGGGGTGAGCATGGCCAATGTGTGACGCATCTGGCCCATGGGCCACAGGTTTGACACTCTTGGTTTAATTAAAGAAATTAGGTTTATAAAACACATTAGTCTAAACTCAAATGGAATTGTATATGATTCAGCATGTTGTGAGAATCTGATTATCATATTGAGCCATAGTATTGTTTAGCTGCTATGTACAGTATTGTGTTAAGCTGCATTTAGAATTTAAAGTGGCCTGCGCATTCAGCCAAAGAGTACTTAATTAGTGGAGAAACATTTACAATATAATAAACTTTCTACAGCCAGTAACCCAAGTAAACAAAATGAGCAATTCCAGATCATTCTATAGTAAGGTCATTAAAATGCTTTAAGGTAAGGCAGGATAATATGGAAGAGATAAATAGAGTTGTTAAAACATAATATTTATATTCCTCAGTGTAGTAGTATGAAAATCATTATGCTCTGATGCTCCAGCTAATAAGTTCTGACTTAGCATTGGCCTGTCCTATAAATACTACACTGTTTTAGAATGGTGGATAGAAAGAAAGAATAAGTGGGGTAGGGGAAAACAATCACAAAAGGAAAGGAAGGAAGGAAGATATTCTTCAATAGAACATAGAATTAATCCAGTGATATTCATCACCTAAAGTATATTTTATTGTATTCTGGTTACTTACTGAAGCAATCAAAGCAAGATCCTAATTGCTAATTGTTTTGAAATATCTGGAGTACAGGAGATATGAGAACAGTGTTCCGTCTTGCATGAATGCTTAATAAGTTAATATGTTAATTAACAAATGGAGAAATATATTTCCCAATGAGATATTTACCTTAGATGAATAAATGGCTTTGCTGTTTGGACAATCCCGGAGAAGACAAACATGGAACTCTGATGGAATGTCACCAAATGCAGGGATCTTGTACATTCCAGGCCCTCGTGTATACAAGTTGCCTTCTGGGGAATAGCGCAGTTCCTCCAGGGTAAACAACCCAATTCCTTGGATAAATGCTCCTTCAATCTGAAAAAAATTAATCAAGTCCAAATTTGTTCTTTTCCTTTCTCTTCCCCATCTTTCTGGTAACAAATGAAAGATAAAATGGGTTTAAAGATTTAAAACCTAAATATTGCACAGGTTTCTGCAGACATGCTTAGGTCAGCTTCTTAAACGCTTAATTATGACTGCAATTCTATTCCCATGATCATGGGAATAAGCCCCACTGGCTTCATTAAGACTGTGTGTAAACCTTATCATCAAACTAAGAAAACTGCTCAGTCCGAAGACTTCAGAGCCAAACTGCAATTATTTAGCCATTAAGAAAAACATTGTTTGCAGACATTTATATAAATTGCATTACATGATCGTTGCTTAAATGAGTGGCAAAGCAATTAATAAAATTGTAACGAATATATTGCTTTACCATCTGTTGTAGGCAATGGTTTAAAGTGCATGCTTGCTAATGCATTTGGACATTATACTGAATTGCATTAGCAATAAAAGTCAAACGTCAATGGTTCTGCACTTGGGTATGGCCACGAAAGACAGACCCAATTGGTGTCGATCAGATACTGACTCTGAAGTGCTTTTTCAGTAAGGTATTCAGATAATCCTCCTCTCCTCCCCTTCCTGCCCTTTATTATGGTAAAATTGGCCTCCTTCCAGGTATCTACATGCTCCAAGGAAGTCTGTTTTGCTGGAAACCTTTGCACATGCAGAATAAATGTTTGCAAGATCTTGACACAAACACATTTTGTCTTATATGCATATACATTTCTTCTGCAGACATTAACAACGAACTTGTAAGTATTGCAAGGAAACTTGTTATTTGAGTAATGTTAGCAGAAAAGATGATTTGTCAGATGACATGCATGATGAATGATTCAATTCAAGTGATACCTGAATTGGATATGTTTCCAAATTTCAAAATGTAGCTATTCTGAGTAATTGTACAGTAGTTATTTAGAAAACTAAGTCAGGTCCATAAATTTCAAAGGTGGCTTGTTTCATAATACCATAGATAATATGCATCAAAACCTGTGGTCTCTTGTAGAGACAGGTGTAGTTCATGAGGAGCCAGAGGCTTACGCTAAGACCTTGCTAATATTAGACCCAAAAATGGTTCATGTCATAGCGTAGATGAAAAAAGCAATGATAACATGTAGTTAAGAACATGAAACATAAATGTAAAAGTCGTTGTGAACAATGTTTATCTACAAGAAAACATTTTCAGATGAGGTTCGGAGTGTACCTAATATAATAAAGTTAAATGTTAACTAATACAAAATTTAATATTACCACATATTGAAGGTTTGCCAGCTCAAGTGTGTATATATTCAACTAGATTATATGTCTTAATCAGTGGTTCTGTCTTGGCGAACCAGTGAGGGGGGTGAGGGGATGGTTCCATGTGAGCAGCAGGCACGCGCACCCACCATTCTTGAGTAAATGGAGCTTTACACGTGAGTGTGAGCACCTATCAGTTATGAAAGTGGAACTGTGTATGTGTTTGCACACTCGCACCCACCCACCCCCACTTGCACAGCCCCAGTCTGAATGGGCCGCAGCCCGGTAGTGGAGGTTGAGGATCCCAATCTACACTGTAATAAACAAACCATTTTCCTTTTTCCAGCTGGCATAAAGATATTATTATTGTTCTTATTGTTCTTATTGTTCTTATTATCATTCTTATTGTTATTGTTGTTGTTGTTATTATTATTATTATCATTATTATTATCTATTTTATTTTATTTTCATCAAGCATATATTAGAAAACAAATACAAGTATATACAAGATTATGAATACATGAGATGGATGCAGATAAAATCATGTGCAAAATACTTGAAGGCTAACACAAACTGATAATAAATTAGCAATTAACAGTTTCTTGTGTTGAAAGAGTTCATAGTACTGTTGCCTTTTGCTGATTATTAACCAATTTAATCTGTCTGTTTGTATACACATTTATTTCAGTTTCACAGAGTACAGACAACTTGCACTGCTTACCTGCCCTATATCTATAGCTGGATTCAGGCTGGTGCCAACATCCATCACAATATCAGTGCGAAGATTCTAAATATTGAAACAAGTAAAGGCTGAGTAAACACCAGGCTAACCACACACTATTAGCTACATATGCATATCCTGTGACTTGATGTTTTTTTATTCATTTGTTTCATGGAAGAGCAAAGTTTTCATCTGAGCTGGAACTAAACAGGTCAAAATCCAGCCTAGATATTGATGTTGACAAGATAATTCTCAGTGTGACTTTAAGATCCCAATCTCAATGCAATGCAATGCAACACAACACTTGATGATTTAAAAAGTTATCCTGATAATAGAATGCATTGCTTAAAGTTGCAGCCCTTTGGAGTTAAATGTCAGGATGGCCTTCACATTTATGGAAATCCATCACCACTACGAAATTAATGATTAAAACAAAATGAAAGAAATATATTCTAAAAGTTCCACTACAAATTTGGAAATGTTTTTACCAATTTCATACCCAGATGAATCCACCAAAAGCAAAATACACCAAGTGATTTTAAAAAAAAACAATTATATAAACCTAGTTAAAAAAAATAAGCACAGAGCAAAAGATTTACTAAAGTTCACACAATCTAAAGACAAAAATAACTTATCCATTAAATTCATTCCTAATTATTGTAGAATGTCCCTCTGTACATCAAAATGAAGAAGTGCTTTTAACTGTTTAGTAAGTCTGCTTACCTTATGGTCACCAGTCAAACAATCGATCTCAACCTCAGAACAAGAAACACCATAGGAGAAATAATGGAAAGGCTTCCCTGTATTCTTCGAGAAGTCATAACCAGTATTAGGAATCCTTAACAGAAAGGGAACAAAAATATAAAATTATCAGAGAGATTATAAAATACAAAAGGCAATGCATGTATCCATGTATCAAAGCAAGGTTGGTTTGCAAGAATAAAGAGGTGGAGGAATATAGCAAACAGCGGGGAATAAATTAGATTGTCTACATTTCAATTTCTTTTGCTCCTGATAGCTTTGATGTCTTTGGATTATAATTTCATATTGTTGCTTATCCCAAAAAGAAAGAGCATGAAGGATGTGTTTGTATGCATGTTCAGATTTTATTATTATTTAGGAAAATCACTAATTGGGATTTAGTCCAATGTTGTTAGGTCAGAATATCTGAAAGTTACTAGAGTAAAGCGATATAGGGGACTCTGAAGATCCAACCATGATTTTTATTAATCAATATCAAGGAGACTGAAAGCAAGACGTTTGCATTTCAAGCCTGGTCCCCAAAATCTGGAAGTCACATTGAGGACCGGCATAGAATAATTATTTCAGTTATTCCATGAAATAAGCTGCATTTATTCCATTTGTTTATTACAATATTCTTCCTCCTCTCCCTCTGGCGCTCAGCCACAAAAACATTTAGCTGTTCTCTCTAATTCTTATGTATTATTTAGAGCATGCAAATATCGTGACTCAAGTCAAGACTGCAGTCTGGGATTTCAAGAATCAGTGGAGTTATTATATTAGCAGGATGTGGATAAGAGACACCTCTGTCTGATCTTCTTTATTGTAAGCCCATTTTACAAAATTAGCTTATACCTAAATCCCCAACAGCAGAAATAATACCCAAATGCCAAACCTTATGACATTCTGCAAATCTTCTCTCTGACAGTTTCGCTCACCTATAAAATCCTGTAGCTGATAAACTCACACAATCATGATAGGCTGCTAACACCTAGTGGAAAAAAGCATATAAAATTGGGTTAAGCTTTTTCTCAATAAACTGTAATAACCTGAGGAGAATGGAAGTGTTTCATACAGTAACACAAGTATTCATAAGGAAAACATGAACAAAACCTTTAAAAAAAACCAAACTTCTTCTCAACTGGTAAGGTTCAACTTTAAAAACGTAATAGACCTTTGCCCAAGATCAACATAGAGCAAAGAGTGTTCTATGTGAGAGTGAATCTGATATTCTGAGGGTTGTACACAATTACCCTCCAGTTATTGCTCATCTCCAATTCCAAATAGCTGCAGTGAATGTGGGAAAATGCTGGGAGCTGTAATTCAACAGCATCTGAAGGACTACAAGTCTGCATCTTCAGCATTTCTCTTTACCTAGAAGGGTGTCCCACATAACTAAATGGAATTTCCTTCTGAATAGAAATATACAGCATTGTATATACAGCAATATTTAGCATTGCTAAATATTAAAATGGCTTCTAATTGTGCTTTTATAGTTGCCAACTCAAAACCTTATGGTCAGCCTTATTTTGCATTAATATTTTTACATGCTTTAGACCAAAAAATGGCAACATCAGACTAAACATGGCTGATATAGAAATCTAAATTGCATTGGCTTTTATCAACACATGGGTGGGGAACCATTTGTAAAGTCCAGAGTTATAGGCTAGGTTGGAGGGATTCATGTATTTATTTATTTTTAAATTTTGTTTGCCACCCATATTACTGCAATTGAAAGCGGGGAAACTGTTTCCATATCACATCAAGGAATCAGCATGGACGTATCATCAGGAATAAAGCGTGGTTAAAAGGCAACCTTGCCATTGTGTAACAGATAAACATACAGAACAAGACACTTTTATCACCACCACTCCTTGAATAGGGTACATCCTGTATAGACCAGAGGTGGGTTCCTACCAGTTCTATCTGGTTCTATAGAGTAGTTAATAACTCCACGGTGACATCACGGAGCCGGTTCTGTCGGTGGCTCTGTGGGTGCCGCCATGTTGGATTTTGCTTCTGCGCATGCGCAGTAGCTAGTTTTTGACTGCTGTATGTGCGCACGCTCACACGCTTTGCACGTGGAGTCCAGGTGCGACCCTGAGCGAACTGGCAGTAAGAGGATTCAGGACCCACCTCTGGTAAAGACCACAATGATATGAGTTGTCAGCATTAGAGCTACGGTAGAAAATTGTAGTAGTTGCCTCCCACAAAACTCCATTTATCTAGAAGAATCCCCAGATTGGGGAAGGCTGTCATATAACATTAATACAGAATCAAGATGAGATATGACAACAATACAATGCCATATGTAGCAATTAAGAGAAAGCTGCTGAGAATGAATGAATAGTATATAGTAGCACATAGTATATGGGTAGCACATTTATGTTATTTAAACTTCAACTTGCACTAAATAAATAATAAAAACATACCCAGTCTTGCCATGATCCTTTTGGATTGGCACATCTGAATGGCTCCAGTCGTTCTAAGATGGTCTGGCAAGCATTCTAAAAAATAATCCAAATCAAAGAAAAATTTGTTACAAACATAACCCCTACTGTGCCTGCAGATTGCAATTATGTCTACATAGTTTTATTTGTCTGAAACTGACCTCAAAGGAATAATAATGTAATGATCTATTTTATATTTAAAATTGCCATGTCAGGCACTTTTAAAACAAAATCAGAATGCCCACTTTTACAGTGCAAACTAAATAAATTGTTTCTTCAACTCCCAAGCCAGACAGACTTGTGCTAACAGCGATGATTGTGTAAGTCAACTTTTCTAACTTTTGTGGGACTGTACGTCACAGATACGATCTCAGAATTGCAGACTTTGGCCATGGAAGCTAAAAAGTAGAATTTGATCCAACACATCTGGAGGATAACAGATTATGGAAAGATACCACAGAAATACCTAAGAATCACCTATTATTGTATCTTTGTATATCTCAAATTAAACATCAGTTGAAGCTTAACGACCAGATGTTATCATTCCAAATGTTGCTATTTTGATCAGCAGTAGAATTCCAGGGTCTATGACAAAATATTTTCTCACCAACATATAGATAATGGCACTCTATCACTTATTTAACAATTTTCTTTTACATTAAACTTGTATTAATAACATATTTTTTTGGTGAGGATGCAGCCAAGTCATTTGGAGTGGTGCCCTGCTACAAACTGATAGTTACAAAATTGTGTATAAGTATTATCCCTTACAAAAACAGCCATCCCATTGATATCAGCACTGACAGAAGCAGCTGTTGGTGATGTGTTTGGCACCGTGTTGGTGCTTGTCTCACTTATATGGATCTTAGAGGTAGAGACTCCCAGAATCTTGCTGGCAACCTATAAAGAGAACATTGGATTCATTGTTAAATGTTAGGCTGGCCACAATCCAAAGAAACAGAACTTTGTAAAAAGTTTCTTCTTTTTTTCTTTAAAAAAAAAGCAAGCCATTCTGGCTTCCATCAGATATCAAATATAAGTTATAACACAGCAAGAGAAATAGGGGGGGATCCAGATTTTAATAAGATATTCACGGTCAAGATGTTTGCAGGATTTCAGAAGCTGTTATTATAATTAGATGTAGCTGAACAAATGAGGTATATATTAAAACAGCACAGGGCTTTTACATACATATTCCTAATTTACCTGAATCATCTTAGTGTGCAGACCTTGACCCATCTCAGTCCCACCATGTGTGAGCAACACTGAACCATCCGTGTAAACATGTATCAATGCACCAGCCTATCACCAAAATTAGAGAAATGAACTGTTAAGATCTATTTGAAATACTATTGTATCTAGGACATATTTTTATTTTTTATTTTTTTTAATAATTTTTACTAAACATTTTTCAACGTTAAAAACAAACCAAACACAAATTTACACTCGATACAGCATTTCCATATCAGTATTAATAATATCCAAAACATTTATATTTACATAAGTTCTATTTCATTATCCTATAATACATTATACAGTATAATGTAATCAGTCGTCTACATTATACTGCTATATACACATTTATACAATGTAGTCATATTGCCTTCAATAATGTATAATATACATTATCATTCCTTTTAGAATATAAACAGTATATAAAGTATAACCTTTATACCCTAAGTGTATTCCTATTCTCTAACCAGGTATACCATCTCCCCCAAACTTGATAATATTCTGATTCTTCTCTCTCTTTCAACTCCATAGTCAATTTATCAATCTCTGCACATTCTAGTATCTTCCTTCTATCATCAATTCTGGCAGAATGTTAGTTTGTTTCCAATTTTGCGCAAAGATGATTTTGGCTGCCATTAATATATGTAGTATTATGTACTGAAGTTTTTTACTCATTTTCCCAACTGAGAGACCCAATAAGAAAAATTCCAGCTTCAATTCAATCTTTTGTTCAGGAATTTCTTTCAACCATTCCCTTATTTTATGCCAATACTTCCTAGCTTTAGGGCATGTCTAGGACACATTTTTAACTATAGTCTTCCGTCTTTCATATGCTTTCATTAGGAATCAATCTAACTGATACCAAATTACTAATATTAGAAGTTCCATGTAATTTAATCATATGTAGCACATCCAATATTCAACTCTAGCTTCATCCAGACTATATAAACATACATAGAAAAAGCATAGATACAAAAAGGGATAGAACCATATTTTTTACTTATAGAGCATCAAGGCTGAAACCTATGTGAAATTTAATCTATAGGTGAAGGCTTCCTTGTTGCACTCATGAATAACCAGGCACCTCATTATTGAATTCTGACCACAATGTATAGCGAGATGGGACTATATAAATAAAGATTCCCCTGTTTTCAGAATTTATTAATGTAGTTGTGTAACTGACAGAAGTTGTTTCATATTCAACTTAAGCTAAAGAAAATATCTTTTACACAAATTAACATACTATTAGTTTATGAATTATGAGAAGGCAAAGTGAGCCAGTCTCTGTAGCTAGTGGATATAGCAGCAGAAGGTTGGGCAGGGAACAGCAGCAAGATATTGGCAGACAGAAGTGTGAAAATCGTGCCTCTAGTCTGCTGCTGTCAGGTATGATGGAGCATGCTGTCCTTACATTAGTGCTGATGTAGTGCCATCTGGGGCAGGTAGCAGTATCTTTTGCTTCAACCAGAAAACTAAACGTTTTGGTCCAGCACTTTGGAAAATGAGATCCTAAAGATAGTTGCTGCCCTCAGCTGACACCCAGTCATTTTGAAGTTCAAATGGAACCTGTCCTAATATAACTGTATAAATTTGGTGCAATTTCTATTTTTAAAAAAAAACTATTTCCAAAGTTTGCAAACACATGAAGCATGGGGGTTCTATTTTTAGGTGAAGAAGGCCACCAGTGGCCCATAGGCTGTCTGAGTAAAAAATATAGGATGCTTGCCAACCTGGTTCAGAAAAGGAACGGTGAAGCTGATCCCAAACTTGGTAGGAATAATGGCTATGCCCCTCTTTTTCCAGCGATTCTGCCTGGGAAAACAGAAGAGTATCAAATTGGCATGCCTTCCCAAATGCATTCTTCCTAAGCAAGGCATTGTTTTCCAAGGCTGTGTGCAAAACAAATCTAGCATCCAGTCAGTAAATTTTATAAATAAGAAACATGATTACTGATGGCAGCCTTGTAGTACTGAATATAATGCTCAAAAGGATTGATCTATAGTTTAAACCTGATAGTATACAAATCTAAATATATACATGTATACCACATTTATACCACAGGGTGTTTTTTCCCTTTCCCCCCCCCCTTTGCATTTGACCTTGATTTATTTTTCTTTTTATCTTTGAAGTTTTGAAAGCTTTTGTCAGCATTTCATTGGGAACTGGAGTAATAAACCAATGCAGCATATCTCATTTGATCTATGATATTTTATTTTAAGCCCACAGTAGGTGTGATTCACTAATGATCAAACCCATAAAAGCTAGCTGCTTGAGGAAGAGAATAATTTGTACTGTATTTAGTCCCAAATATAAGACAAAATTCAAGAAGATCTACTAGTAGAAATACAAGAGATTTTCTACAGTAGTTGTACATTGCTTTTTTAGTGCCAGTTTGCTAGCCTTCTGCATCTTCCCTCTCAAGTCTCCGGCTACTGGTCATAAGAATCCATATGAATCCAGCTTTATCCTTCAAACAATAAAAATGATTGAGAAAGCTGTGGGAAGTTTCTCTATGAATCACATTAACATCTACTACAATCTGTTTATAGCAATTAATGAAAGGGGTGTATGATATATCAAGATTTTTTTTCTGAATCGCTCAATCCAATGTAATGTGATAATGCAGTATATTGTGCTCCTCCACATATTTTGTTCCAAAAATGTTTTATCTTGTTTTTATC
Organism: Pseudoxenodon macrops; assembly: GCA_032467955.1. NCBI lineage: Eukaryota > Metazoa > Chordata > Lepidosauria > Squamata > Pseudoxenodontidae > Pseudoxenodon > Pseudoxenodon macrops. The sequence continues at coordinate 91,555 of JANHFT010007693.1, read as the reverse complement.
TTTTTTGAATGTCATATTTTTCTGTCAGTTGTGTGTGTGTGTGTGTGTGTGTGTGTGTGTGTGTGTGTGTGTGTGTGTGTGAATAAAATCTGGAAGAAATACCTTAACGTGCTGTGAAATGGGTATTTGTGATTACTAGTTGTATACATGCATGCATAATACATAGAAATAGCCCAAATTGCCTTATTAATTAGCCTTACACTGATGATGGCACTGTTTCAGGAAAAATGCAGTAACATAAAACATACAGCACTAAAGTTACAACTTTGACAGAGGTCCATACATTTTTCTGCCAAATCCATTCGTTTCAATTAGCATAGAATTTATTTCAGACAACTGAGTATAATGTTGCTACATGGTAACCTTCATAATGAACATAATCCATATGAGATCATTCCAACTTGCAGTAAAATCAGAAATTGTCTGTAAAAAATAAGATACTCACTGGTTGAACTTCTCAATGTTTGTTCTTCTGGAATGATACTTCGATTTTGTAAGGCACTCTTCCCAACATCTTTTCAAGGTGAACCCCTCAAGCTTTTGATTGAAATGAGTAAGATCTCCTTCATTATACAGATTGATTTTTCGTACCTTTTCAGAACAAAAGAGAAATGGATAGACTTCAGTTCTGAAATAACTGGGATCTTTTAAACAAACAAACAGAGCTTTAGCAACATACTGAATCCTAATCCGAAACTAATCCGTGTCTTGAACAAAACACGTTCATCACCCCATCAATATTCAGTAGAATAAAGGATTGGGATACAATTGCCATGATACCTAATAAGATTTTACATCCAGCTAATGAAACAATCCAATTATCAGCATCATTGATGAAATCAGGTTCAGTGGAACTACATGTATGCATTGAAAGGCAGGTGAAAATAATGCTAACCAAGTTATAACAGACAGGAGATAAGGAGATGGTGTCCACAGAATGCCTGAGATCTAGTCTCAGTTTGGAGAGAAAAAAGTTTGGAATTAAAAAAGAGGAGAATCAAGGAGAGAGGTGGCACCAGTCTTTCACCAGACTTGCAGTTTCCAAAAAGGAATGCTGGTGATATAGACAAGGAGGAAAGGACATCCAATTTGCCCCTTTTCCTTTAGGCCAAAAGGAAATACCAACTCCAAGAAAGAAATTGTGGCCCCCTGCTTTCTCATAAAAGGGAACTGGAAAGTTCTGATAAGTACAAGTGATTTGGAGAGTATTATAACTTGCTTTCTGCAAAATTATATTTCGGTGAGCACATACCTCTTCTGCTGGCAGCCCACACTTCATGGCTATCTCACTTATCCAGCACTCAGCAACCAGCATTCCCTGGGGACCCCCAAATCCACGGAAGGCTGTGTTGGAGGCCAGATTCGTTTTACAGACTATACCGATACCTCTAATATTTGGGATGTTGTAGGAATTGTCCATGTGAAGCACAGCTCTGTCCATAACCTTGGGGAATCAATTTAAACAAATAAACTACGTGAGGGATAGGTTTATTTGTTTGTTTTGCTTGCTGTTATTCCTGCAACAATAGTTACAAACTGAATATTTTCTGTATACAGTAAATAAAATGGCAGAAAATGTATGGTATTATGCATGCAGAAAAGAGCTTCAAAGTTAAATCAAACTTACTATTTCATCATAACTTTATTTGTGAGCCATTATTCATCTCAAGCTCTCTCTTCACTTTTTCATCTCAAGCTCTTTTTGAGGTTTGCATCACAAGCAGCCTAGCCTGGATTCCCAAAATCTATGTGGATTCCTCATATCACTGGCTTCTGGAATCCTAACACACTTGAATAATATTCAGCTTTTCTTGATATGTTGCATCAAACCCAATTTAGGGATCAAGTCCTCTCAACATCTAAATTTCTGATTAGTATCATTTCCCCTTGTATGCACTATATAATTATCATTGTTGCTGTTCCTATTCTACCCTGTTCTACCAGAAAACAGAATTCCATGGAATTAATAAAAAAAGCTTGTTGGTTCCTACAACCCCTGAAGCTGGTTCAAATGAATCAAAGTAGACAGTAATTTTCACTTACGCCATGAGAAAGATCAACAGAATTTCCTCCATTGCTGTAATATGACACATCTAGGCTAGTAATCCTTCCGTTTTTCTTAAAGCCAACCTGGGAAAAGCAGAAAATAACTCTTTATTCAATTGTTCCAGTTACAGATATTCTGATATTTATTTAACTTAGCTATTTGGTTTTGAAAGACAGGCTTTCATGGAAGCTACTATTAGAGGACTATTTTTACACAGAAAAAGACAATTTCTAGCTGTCTAATGGCAGTTAAGGCACAAGGCTAGAGATTTGGAAACCATGAGTTCTAGTCCTGCCTTAGATGTGGGCCAGTCATTCTCTCTCAGCCCAACCCACCTCACAAGTTATTGTGTAGGAAAACTGGGAGGAGCATACTAGGCATGCATTTTTCTATAAAAATAAGAACGTGTTTTTTAAAAATCAATAAATAAAATAAATACATTTAGAATGAAATATATATTCATTCTTCGTATATTATATTACTTGCTCCAGAATGTAGGACTGAAGAGTGCACAGTTTCACTCATCGCAAGTGTTTCACTCATCACAAGTGTAATCTTTTTAATATTCATATTAATTTTTATTTACCTTATATTGTGCCCAAAATGGGTGTCTTCCACCAGAAATCAACATATCTTCATCTCGATCAAGCATGCATCGTACTGGGCAACCTGTCCTGTAGAATTAGGCTGAGAGTGAACCTACTGCAAAGGTGTCACGGTAACAGTTTATATCAGAAAATAACACGGGAAGCTCTTTCCTAAGTGGTTTCATTTGTGAATAAACCTTTTCTATTCTGACATTCCCTCAGCCATAGAGCACACATAGATAACGCCAAAGCTACTACAAGTCCCACCCATATTTTCTAAAAGCAAGTTAAGTTATTTAAAAAAAACAGAGAAAGAGTTCTAAAGATGTATGAAATCATCATATAATTGAAAAGACCAGGAAGGGGGCGGGGAAATAAAGCCTTTGCCAGAGCTGGTATTGAAAAGGATGTTCTTTTGGTATTGAAAAGGATGTTCTTTTAGATTTATGAATCTAAAAGGCACCAAAGAATATAATATAATATAAATCTACAAATTGCAATGAAAGTAACTCTCTCCACCATGACGTTGAAGGTGGCAGCTGTTTCCAAATTATAGTAGAATTTTGCATTTCTGTGACAAACAGAGGAGAGCAATAACCCTGGAAAAAGACATGTAGTGGTTCTGGGCCACAAACAGATCTATTTTCTTGATTCTCCAGATGAAACAGAAACTGTAACTTCACATTACTACCCGAAGTAACCAAACTGAAGGGCCATTCATTAGAACTTACTTAGCAGCAGCTACTGCAACAACTGTAGACAAGATAATGCTTCTGGATTCTTTCCCTCCAAATCCTCCTCCCATTCTCTTCACGCGAACCAGAATTCGATTAGCTGGAACTCCTAAAGCTTTAGCAACAAGATCCTAAAATAATAATTTAAAACAATTCAACTATGTATTAACCTACATTGAAATAGTTCTCTTTCTGTAAAGGAAAAGAGAGAAACTAAGCTAAATAACTCCTACACATATTCACAAACAGGGAGAATTATTGAACTCAGTGAGATTTATTATCAATAAACATGCATAGATTGAGACTATTTCCTTCCTTATTGCACTCTAGAGGAAAATCTCTCCTCAACTCTTAATGAACATCCCTATTCAAATAATAATAACAATAACAATAATAAATCAAGTGTGTTGTGTACCAAATGATGATCAGGCAGATCGTCATTTGGGACACAACACGCCAGATATTATAGTTGTCGAGGACCAAAACATACAATTTATTGATATCGCTGTACCAGGAGATGCCAGAGTTGAAGAAAAAGAACTGGATAAAATCACGAAATATCGCAACTGGCCATCGAAACTACACAATTATGGATGAAACATGTAACAGTGATATCCATTGTCATTGAGGCACTTGATACCATGCCCACGAATTTTATAAAATACGTCAAGAAATTGCAGCTTCCAGCAATAACACCAGCAGAACTGCAAACAAATGTGCTACTTCAAACATCATATATTTTAAGAAGATACTTCATTGATAGCTAGGATGCTGGCAGCAACCCATATCAACCATTATCACCAGTCAGTGGTGTTTGTGATACATTTTAAATGTCCAGTTGACTAAGTTTCATGTTTAATGAATAAAATAGGTAAATCATGTTATTCTTGGTGGCAAAACTGACTGCCTTCTCCAAAAGCTATCAAGATCAATGCTATCAAGAGACTGGCTGACCTGTGTCTTTGCTAAGTTCTGAGTGGATACAAAGAGTTCCATTTCTCCATCTTCTCCTTTTGGCACAGCAATTGTGCAGTGAGTCTCCAGATAAAAATGTTCCTGGCCACCAATGTACATCTCCCCTAGGCAGGATGGAAAGAAAGGATTTCCAAATCAAATAAATTCAAAATAGTACTTTCTGGGGTGATGTGAGAATTTATACAATAATGATTCTGATTCAAGCTCATGGAGTTCAGAGTCCAACTGCTGATCTTCACTGCTTGAGTTCTTAGACTACAATCACTTTGAAGAAAAACCTGGGCCTCTCCTGTGTCCGTCAAGATTTAACAATCTTTATGCACCTTATCGAACGGCAGTTTGCCTCCCATTTGCTCCTCTTAACAAAGGGAAAAAAACATTTTTCTCCCTTGCCTTACTCCCTTTACCCCATTAGTAACAGGAAATATAGTTTGTTCAAGATTTTCACCCTACCCAGATTCCACCACGCCCAATCATGCTTTTAGTTACAAAAAAGGATTCTTGTCTAGTCTTAGCCTCTGAGCACTTGATATGTATCAAAGAAACTTTCCATTTTTACTCGGACATGGACAGACAGTTTGGGGAAGCTGGAAAAAAACAATGACAAGAGGAGTAAAAGATTGCCCATTTCTAATGTTTTGTCCAAAACAAACCTCCAAGGTCAATGCAAATATCTTATTCAATGCTTTAAAAGAAATCTTTGTTATACAAATCGAAAAGAAACAAAAAGAAATGAGGAAACTTACCTTCCACAATATGATCAGCCTCTTCAAATCCTTTCTGGATATTTCCTTTTTCAATCTTCCTATCAGTCTTAAAGAAAGATTCTTTCTCAATGGCTTCCTGTGCAAATTAAATACACACATATTTACATGTACATGTGTGCTCACACATACATGTATACACACATAAAACAACCAGCTCTGTTTTGTGTATCTTAGCCGAGTTGGACCAACATTATTACTGTTAGGCAATCTGCACCATATTTTGAATGCAAGGTACAATTAAAGACAGTGTTTCTGCACTTTATGTTAAAAAAAAAACATTGGCATATATTAGCTGTCATTATCTATTTCATTAGAATTCACTATTCTCTACTATGTTCTATCTTCAACAACTTTCTTTCCATTTGTCCTAGGCTGAAAAACCTGAAACCTGAGGTCCTAATGTCATCCTCAGAACAATTTCAGAAGCAGTATGTCCAGTGAGATTGATAACAGTGAGCAGAAAGTAGAAAAGGAGGATATCGAATAGACAGAGATTAGGTATCACTAATTTCTTCACCTCCTTTATACAGCCAATGATAGAAACAGCAATAGCACTTAGATTTATATACCGCTTCATAGTGCTTTACAGCCCTCTATAAGCAGTTTACAGAGTCAGCATATTGCCCCCAACAATCTGGGTCCTCATTTTAACAACCTCAGAAGAATAGAAGGCTGAATCAACCTTGAGCCAGTGAGGACTGAACCCCTGATAGTCATCAGAATTAGCATTTTAACCACTGCGCCACCATGGCTCTTGATGATGATTGCCCCTAAGTGCACACAACTCTAAATGGAAAAAAGATTTGCTCAGCCCTAATTACAAACTTCAAACATTTATGCTATAAAAGTAAAAGTAAGTGTCTGAATGACCATTTCTTAGTTGGGACTAATTTGCAAAAGAAAAAGGGGTTTTAGATGCACCAAGTCTGTTGCCCATTGCCCTGATTCACAAAAACAATGATCATAACAAATAGGTGTAGAAACAACTACAGACTATTTTCAAGTATCCATCTCAGAGCTACAGTAACAGAAACCAGAGAAATTACTTTCAAATCCATCTCTCTTAAAAAATAAAGAAAGAAGTATGTTTACTCAGTCAGGACCCTGAAATCAAGGTCTTTGTTACTTTCTTGCAGTGTCTTACCTGGATAGTGATAATTGGTGTAAGCTCTTTGTATGTGATCTTCACTGCTTTAGCAGCTCTTCGGGAATGTTCCTGTGTATCTGCCAATACTGCACCAATAATGTGTCCAACACATGTCACCTATGAGGGGAAAAAAGACTTTAGTTTATTCAGCAACTTTAGAAATTTTAGCTGATTTGCTGTCAGTAATAGTTGGATATATTTATTTTTGAACCCCAAGTTTACATAAACAGGACAAACATTCTGAATGTAGAATATAGACTATTGGACAATAGCTAGTTTGAATGTTCAACATTGTCAATTAAATTTGTGAGCAGAGTAATTGAACAGGCAATTTCTCCAATTTTTCCTAGAGGAAGAAAACTCTTCCTATACTTCCAAAAGGTGCTTTATCGGGAGGCAACTGGAGTTTCTGTTTTTTCTTTGAAGACGTTTTGCTTCTCAACTAAGAAGCTTCTTCAGCTCTGACGGGATGGTGGGGAAAGGAAGGATTTATACTCCTTGCAGACAGCTGGTCATTTCCATTCCTTTAGAGAGTCATTGAGGCTCCCAGACAACCATGATCTGGATGACTGAGAGTCTCCATACACATCTTCCTACACTTTTTCAGGGGAAAACCTTCCCTTTAGAAGTGGTGATTTCTCTAGTACTTAAAGTTCCCATACAATATTTTTCCATGGAATTTCACTGAACTGTGGGTAGTCAAAGACATCAGAGTACTGAAAAAGGGAAAATTGAACAGTGAAATACAGGATACTCCCACACATACCTTGCCACCTTGCAACTAAATCAGAGCAAGAATATTACATTCTTCTGTTCTGAAAGAGTTTTAAAAGCACATTCTTTCTCATGAAACCAAATGAGAAATGATAGAGAACAGACAATTGCCTGTGATTATATTTGATCCCAGTGAATTCAGTGAGCTGTTCAATTGGTGTTGATATAAGGTATTCCACCCCATACATATTAAGCTGCATTCATTGCCAAACTTTTCATCTATGCCAACTTCTTAAAAGGAAGGGTGGGCATCTCATAATTCAGTATGTCACTCCACCTGGCATACACATTTGACTGTGTATCAGAACACATGCAAATACAATTTTCTTAGGGGATGGTGGTACATCTGCCAGTTGTCACCCTAACACATAACTCACAATTCAAGCCAAAGTGAAGAGTATAAAATGTATAGAACACATCTGGAAATGAACCAAGAGGGAATGACATTTGAGCTATAATGCAAGTGACTTGACTGCTCCATTTTAGTATCTTTGAGATTAAGAGAACAATTTGTAGATGAAAAGCAATAGTTACGTACAATGTCTTTTGCAAAGATGGTTTCATCATTACAAATCCCAGAAATGTTACTTCCTGGAACATCCTGATCAGAGACAAAACACACAAAGCCAGGTACATTCTGAGCCTCTGTGGTATCAATGGAACTGAAATAAAAGAGTAGTACAGTAAGATTATTCCCATGAGATTTAGGTGTATGTCTGCAAATACAATTTTTGACTGCATTAATTTCTAAAACAAAAATTTCTAAAAGCAATGTCTGCATTGAGCAGCCCTCTTTTTGAGCATTGTGTCTGCTTCAGAGCAATATTCTTTGTTGAAAGAAGAAGAGATTCAAAGAAGGGCAACCAAGGGATTTTTTCTAAATTGGGGATCTAGAAATTAAACATTATACATACACATTTCTCAAAATTCTCCAAGAAAAGGTGATCAACATTCTAAAGCTCAACTGTGTATGCAGATTACTACAGATTTTGTAATAATCTGTGTACATTGATTGTTTGCACTTTTCAAACATGCTGTCAGCTGTAAGAATTATACAACTTCCAGAGGCACAAACAAGTTGCTTAATATATATGGGATGCTGAAAGGAGGTGGACTATAGCCTTTTCTTGGGGGCCTTTATAATGTAAGAGCCACAAAAGTCCACATCAACATCATCATAATTGTGGTGTGTACCATTTAATAAATAATGGTGTATGTCATGGAAATAGGACTTACGTAATTTTAGCATGGGCTTTGCTGCTGGTAACCAGTGTTAGGTAGAGTTCATTTGTGTAAGAAGGGATGTCATCACAGTAGACTGCCTCTCCGCTTGCCTGCTTGGCAGCTGACAAATGCATCAGGGGTCGTCCCACTGTATCTTCAACGGATTGCTCATTAGGCACTTCCTATGAGAAAAGCAAAGACAGGTGTACTTTCACTACTGATTAAACTCTGGCATCAATACCCTTCAAACATTGCCTCATTCAAAAAGTTAAAATTCTACTAGCAGCAATGAAGCAATTGGGAGAACAACATTTAGCATTTCAAATACAGGACAATTCCTTCTACCTGAAAAGAAGAGGTCCTATTAGGACAGACATCTCCTGTAATTAATTAATTTAAAGACAACAACAAAGAGCAAAAATCAGAATAAGGGCTAGTTCAAGGTAAGGTCTAATGCCCAGGCAACTACATTTCCTAGAACTGAGAAGAGAGGCAATACAACAAATGGAAAACACAACTGATTTTTGCTCTTACTTACTTGGAAAAACTGGACGTTGCTAACAGGATCCTTGCTAAATAATTCAGTGGCACTAGCATGCGTGCAAGGAACCAAAGCACTCAAATTATTCTGCAAAAATATAGGAAAAATCTGTTTTTAATTTCTAATTTCTCTTATGCAAAGGTAAATGTATTTTTAATACATCTCTTAATGTGCACAAGAACATTACAATCAAAATGTAAAAAGTTACCAATAGCCATATGGAACTTGCATACAGACCACCATATGAAGCTGCTGGACCCTTATCCCATCAAGAAGACAGAAGAACTCACATTGCCATTTAATTTTAAACTTCGTTTCTGAAGCACTGTGAGGTAGAACTTAAAGAAAAAGCTGAGCACGAGAGTTCGACGGAAATCCACCATGCCACCAGGGGCTGAAGGGGAAAGATTCATCTCCTCAGCCAGCAAACGGCAAGCTTCCTGCAGAAGATCTTCATTCCACTCTCTATTAAAAATGAACCATGGATTAACAGAAAATTGTTTTATTTGTCTATTCAGTAAAAACATTCTGCTGCCTTGTAGTTATATTGAAAGTTCATCTTCCGAAATGACCCTTTTCAGGTCCCACAGCATGGGTGTCCATAGGATATGGTTAGAAAAGAAGCCAAGATGGTCACCATGATGATGTGATGGAAATTCTGCTTATTTTCTTTGGGGAGCAAGCCAGAAATCATCAGAGATGTAATTGCAGCATCCCAATAAGAAAGTCTCCTTTAAGCTGCACTCGGATCAAAAGGGGCTTCTCTAAAATCATAAGTCCATAAGGCCTTCCGAGTATCTCCACATTATACTACCAATTTTCAAATATTAATGCATTTATATTAAAGAATGACAGTGAAGCCAAATGTTCCTAATCTTTCTCCAAAGTCATAAAAAAAACCAGAATGAAAATATTTGACCCCACAATTCAGCAAATAATCCTATATGCCCCCCCCCAGGTTCCTTAAAGCTGAAATGATAACAACATCATAAACTTTGATCTCCCAATTAAGAGCGTTACAAAATTCTACTCCCAACGTGTGAGTCTCACTCATTTACCTCCCAATCAGCTCCTGACAGGTTTTTACAGCCATGACTGTTGTGGGAGCCATTCCCCCATAACTCAGCTTAATCTCTTCTAATCGATTGGTTCCCTCTTGAAACCAAACTCTCATTCCACAGGTCACAATGGCAATGTCATCCTCCCGTCTTGAAGCTTGCTTGAAGGCAGAGAAATATTCACCCTAAGAGAAAAAAAGGAAGTTCTGTGGACTTTTTCACATTGAGCTCAGTGGGAGAAGTGAGGAGTAAAGTCAGTCCATTGATAGCAATGGTACTAAAATAAGAGAAGAAGCTTTTATGAAATAATTTCTAGATGAAGGGAGAATGAGTCCTGGAAACATATAACAGAATTCCAGACAAACTATGAAAGAATTCCTGTTGCTATGTTCTGAATAAAACTTAACATTGAGAAATTCACTTTCATCTCTGAGAATAGCAAGGCAGGATTATGCTTATAAATAAGTGTTAATTATTATGCTGGAACTGACATCTATTAGTTGCAAAATGTTTCTGCACCATGTCTATGTCCAGGATCTTGGTTTGTTGGTGTGTTTGTTTGTTTGTTTACATAGGGGCAGCATTCTTTTGGCGTGTGCTTTCTTGTTTTGAATCTCTAAGAATCTCAGGTAACATTGTAATAACCATGAAGTAGCTGGTTATTTCTCTATTTCCTTCCATTCAATATGCTTGAGTCCCATTTGCAAACAATCGTGATTCATTAATCTTTCTAGAAAATGTCAAGGTTGGGCACTCAAAACAGACCTATCATGTTGCTTTAGGAATATAGAAATGGCATGCCAAGCCAGACCATTGGTCCACTTATCACCGTATTCTTCATACTGTCAATGGGTCTCCCTTAATGTGCTCTGACCCTAAGCTAAATGTGTACAACAGCGTTACCATTTCTCCGACCAAATTTGATCCTAACCATCTGCACATCAATTCATTTCTGTTTTAAACATTTTTGCCCAGCTAAATAAATAAAAGTTACAACCCTCATGAAACTGGAAGAGATGGAACCATCTTCTTGGTTAACAATTTGTATGGCTCTTATGTAATTCTTACAAGTTAGAGAAAACGATGCAGAGTTCTTAGGTGCTCGTACCCAGATACCCTTCTATAAGCGACAGCACTACTTGTGAGGATGTAGAAAAGCCTGCAGATTTTCACAGGGAAGCTTCAAAAGAGATAATTGAAAAAGATCATGAAATTAGGACTTGGATGTCTTAATGCACAGCAGAGGGTGCTCTGGCTGCATGGTGCACCACTGGAATCAGGCCCCATGCAACTGGGCAAGAGGAAGGTAGCAAAAGCTAAACAAATTTCAGCAGGCCATCTTTAATGTATGTGATGAGTGCAGAATCTTGAAATTTCTCAGCTTCAATTCTATAAGTTAGTTATTTAATTGATTACGGCAGAATCTTTTTTTTTAACAATTTTAGTTTTGTGGCTTATAATATTTTTTTTATTATTGTTTAATGTATTGTGTAAACCTGATTCTATTGTATTTTTTTCATCATTGCTGTTAATGTTGCTCTGAATTTGGAAGGGGATGTTTAACAAAACTAAGTTAATAGTAGGAACTTTTTGAAGGGGGGGAAACGCTTGACTGATATAGAAACAGAACAGAATATGTGCAAAATTTATCCAGGTCGGAACAAGATTAACCTCCCCCTTTCCATTCTTCATTTCATGTATATCGGTCAAATAAATGCTTTCCTTGTAACTCGGATGAAGCAAACATAATTGATGTCACAATGCAGATGGATTTGTTTTTTTCATGGATCTCTCACACTGCAAATCATGAGATTCTTAGAACTCCAAAATTGGGAAAATTTCATCTTTCTTTCTAGTGTAATCTTAACCAATATAATAAGAACGTAGTTGCCTCAAAATGCAATTGTATCAAGACTGAAAATATGATGTTACTATAACCACCATATCCAGAAATAAGCTCAGAGAAGAAAGGAAAGAAGAAAAATAAACCTGAAAAATAATAAGCATGCCATCAGTCCATTAAGTAATTAACCATTAATCATCATACTTAAGTCCATAAGTATCTAGAATCCATGGATGTAGATAAGTCAATTCCTTCACATTACCCAGAAATAATTGAAACCAACCCACATCAGGTATTCTGGGAATTTTGCAATAAATATGTCATGCTCTTTCACCATGAACATATGAGTTGGATAGTAAGCCTTTATTAGTTGGATAGTAGTCTTACTGATCCCAGGTATTTCAACAGAAGTACAATGTCAAGAGCAGACATGTGTTCAATGGAACTAGATGAACTGCTGGACCGATCCAGCAAGACTCTTCTTGGGCTCTTAGAAATGGTAATGGGGGAATGAACTTGTTTGATTCTTACTTTGTCTCGTTGCTGACTTTGACTTCTACTTATTTCAGAATAGATACATCTGTAATTGCATTAAAACTTGGACCAGACTGATCATGGAATGTATGACACTTCAAAAATCTGCTTCCTTCTATTGCTGGTTTTTGTATGTTGTTTTTCAAGACTGATTTTTTTTCCTTAGCAATTTAAAACAAAATCTATATATATAAAAACAAAACCCACTCATGCCAAAAACCACTCACATAATCACAAAATCTCCAGAACCATAAAGCCTACAAACTTGAAATTTGGCATGTATGTTCCTCTCACTTTCTAGGTGCTCACTAAGAAACATTTTTTTTCAAAATGACCATTGCAGCATTAGTATTTTTTATATTATTATTAATACACTCTGATGCTAAGGAGTTCTACTCCCCCTCCCCACGTGAAAAGAAATCTGTTCCAAATGCAAAACACAAGCAGACGAGAGGAGTTTCAGATACAATTTTACTTTCACAGCAGCAAGCAGGGGATAGGATAGGGGAGGCTTCTGTGGGACAAGGTTGAGGGAGAGAAGAGGATAGGATAGGGGAGGATTCTGTGGGGCAAGGCTGAGGGAGAGAAGGGGATAGGATAGGGAAGGCTTTTGTGGGACAAGGTTGAGGCAGAGAAGAGGATAGAATAGGGGAGGATTCTGTGGGGCAAGGCTGAGGGAGAGAAAGGGATATGATAGGGGAGGCTTCTGTGGGGGAAGCCTGAGGGAGAGAAAGGGATAGGATAGGAGACATTTCTGTGAGGCAAGCCTGAGGAGAGAAGGGGAGAGGAGAGGTTGATCGTAACTACTCATTAATTTTCAAACTGTAAGTGTTGATTTGTTAAGTCTGATCACATAGTTCCATAGAAGAGCAGGGATATTTAACTAGTCCAAGAATATATTTTAAAACATATAGGATAAGTGATCGCTTCTAACATTGTTTAAGCTTTTAGGAGAATAACATTCTTTACAAAGAAACTTGGAATGCTAAAATTTTTCAAGTTTAAACAAATCTAAGAGATAGCCAATTCATATATCTTTTTAAGAAGTACAATCCCTTAGTCCAGCGGTCCTCAATCCTTGGGCTATGGACTGGTATCAGTCCACAGCCTGTTAGGAACCAGTCCGCACAAGCAGTGGGCGAGCATGTGAAGCTTAATCAGCGCATGCCCGGGATCAAGGTTACATACAAAACTAACCATCCCCTTCCCCCCCCCCCCAGTCTGTGGAAGAAAATTTTTATTTTGGTCCCTGGAGCTACAAAGGTTGGGGACCATTACCTGCCTTAGTCCTACTATAGATTGCATGGTCATAGTATTTTTACTCGTTTCAGGATAAATAAAGATTGGTCTAATATAAAGTAAGTTAGAATTTGAACCACCATTCTTTTCGTGGAAAGTCACAAAGTCATCCAGAAGGAATTAATGGCAAACGTTTTGTACGAGGGGTTCTTGATGTTCCCTCAGCTTGGTTGTTTCCTTTCAGACATTTCATTACCCAAACTATGTATGTATGTATGTATTCATTCATTTATTTATTTATTTATTTTGCTTGTTTCCCAACCTTGTTATTTTTTACAAAACTCAAAGTGGGAAACATATCCAACATACTTTCCTCCTCCTATTGTCCCTACAATAACAACCCTGATGAGGGTTAGACTGTGAAAGAGTGCCTGGCCCAAGCTGGCTTTCACAGCTAAATTGGAACTAGAACTCACAGTCTCCTAATTTCTAGCCTGGCAATTTAACCACTAGACGAAACTGGTTTTGCATGTAATGTATTGTTCACTTCTTGACTGTTAGTGTGAAGTTAATTTTGGTGTTGATCTATGTACATCTGGGTGTTGATTGCTGGTGGGGAGGTGGTTTGGTTTTATTTTCCCTTTTGGGTTTGTTGATTGTCTCTTTTGCACAGTATGTAGATGTTGTTTGATAGCAAACTAGAAGCATAGTTAACAAAAACCAACAACAACCCACTCATACTAATCAAGCCAAACAACATAATAGTAAACAGTCCAAACCCCCCCAAAAAACAAACCCACCAAGACCATTCCTACTAACACTGACAGGGCAATCCACAAGAATACAAATTTAAAGGAAACCCCACTCCCTACTAGCATTGATGATGTTACTGAGTTTGCATAATGAACTATTTCAGGGGTGGGTACTTACCTCGTCACCAGTTCGCTTCCTCTAGCGCCGCGCAGGCGCATATGTGCAGTACAAAAAGATTACAAAAAAATCCCCCCAAAAAGGCCAAAAACAAGATGGTGACGCATGCACAGTGCCGGAAACTCAGCTCCTGCGCATGCGCAGAAGAAAAAAAAACCAGAAAACATTCAAACAAAATCTCCCCCCCCCCCCAAA
>JANHFT010007693.1:31446-43277 GCA_032467955.1 Pseudoxenodon macrops | reverse complement strand
CCTCTTCTCTTCTCCCCCCCCCCCTTTACCCTTTTTTCTATCTCTTTGAACATTTCAAAGAGTCTGGCTTAATTGGCTTGTTTTAAGTCCATCTGGGGATTTATTCTTACAGTTTTCAAGAATATATTTTTATCCCTGACTATTATTAAAAATGCCTTTCTAAAATCCATGTGGCTCTCACTTCTGTGAACATTTAATCACAGATGGTAGACTTCATAATAACCATTAGTATCTATACCAGTAATTTCAGTTCTACTTCTTAAAAGTAAATTATTTCACGCACATCAATAAATTTCACATCATTTTATCACTTTTCATATCATTTATACTGATAGAGGCTCCTTGTTTAGCCTTTTTCAGACCTTCCAGAACAATTACTCTATTTTTACCAAAATTGCTCTGCAATTTTCTTTTAATTTTAATTATTTCAATTATCATTTTCTCTATATTCCTGTATAACACAACATCTCATCTTTTTTTTTTGTAGCAATTATTTCCATACATGCATTTTCCCCTTATCCAGTTTTTCATTCAACTTCCCATTTGTGTAACTTCATAGTGTCTGTGGCATTCCATAACATAATTAAACTTTTACTTTTATTTCCTGGCCACCCATCAAGATTTTGATTAATTGAAGTTTTTGCATAATACTTTGATAAGATATAAAGGGTGGTTTCCAACCTTAGTCATAGCCAAGCCACATGTGGTATCCCTTGGTAGGAGCATAGCTAGTGTCTGTCCATTCTGACATATTTTGCCGAGTATGCCACAAACATAATGAAGAACAATAAACAAGGATTCTAACTGAAGTTTTAACTTATTCCGAGCAAGCTAGGATCTTTAATCCAGATTAATTTATAAACCATATTTTACCCACTTGCCATCGGTAAGGAAACACTAAATATATTTAGGTTTCTTTGTTGCTCAATGCTAAATGAAGACGCCTGACTGAAACGTTTCTAATAATCAAAAGCATCGGCTGATCCTGTCCAGTGTGCTTATGTAAGATGTCTTCCTTCATTAAATATTCTTATCCTCGTTGCGGTTACTTCTTCTAACCAGAGCAGCCTATATAGACTCCATTCTGCCTGCTAGCTACCAGTCCATTAGCTAGCATGGATGAAGTGGAATGTAGTGAAGAGATGGATCACAGGAAGGTAGGTGTGCGTTTCGGAGGAGTGAAAGGCAACTCGGCCCAGATATTATGTGTCAGAGAAAAAAGGTGAAGACAGCCTCTCCCTAATAGTTCACAGAGTACATTGTACATGCAGACAATACAGTCTTCATTCTGGCAAGATTTTGTCTATAGGTATGAGACAATAAAGAAATCAGCTTGGAAAGAATTGCTACGTGCCATTCTTGGTTTTGGGTCTGACAATCAATCTCATCTCCAATGCTTCTCTTTTATTCCTGCCATATCAATATCACAGAATTGCGTATGTTTTTCAAAGCTGCTACACATCTGTCAATCATTTGAAGCCCTCATGGCCAAGTCACTGTTTTGTTTGAGGTATACATTCAGGTTTGATTCATTCAAGAAGCAATATTATACTTGTTATGATCTCAGATGATGAGCATCTGACAAACCAAACCACCTGATCCCCATTTAGCCTACAGATGGGGGGCAATGATTGACTATTTATGACCCCGAGATTCACATTATCCCAATAATTTCATTGACATAATAATGGCATGCAAATTAAGGCTCATAATTTAGCTCTTCTTTCCCTACATCAAAATAACATTGTACATGTAAGATGCATCTTGTTACTCAAGACCACACACATTTAAATGTTCGCTCAAAGCACTAATTTAAATTTACCATCAGAAATATGACTATATGTTGTATAGCCTTTAGGAAAAACTCATAACAAAAAGGGAATCTCCCAGAGACAATTGAGATTCGTCATAATATATTTTAAAGAGCACTGTCACAAGAAGCTCTTGGAGTGTATTTTTAGTAGTTCACTATACAGTATATCTTTCAGAATAAGGTATAATTAGAATCCTTGTTTATTGTTCTTACCCAAGGTAAGAATCCCTAATTTCCAGATGGAAAAATGTTAAGCTGTAACTCAGAAAGCTAACAAAGTGGCATAATTTAACTCTGAGAGGAAAAAGAAGTAAAACATTAACTGGTTGGTAATTAGTTTAGTGGTTTATTTTTATTATAGTCAATAGTTATTTAAGTTATTTAATTCGACGGTAGGGCAAGGATGTAAAGCTAATGGCAGGATTTAGAGAAGATTATTTAACAGTGGGCAGAGGGTGGAGCTGTGATGACAATTGAATTCTTGCTTTGAAATCAATAGAATCACATATGAATAACTTAAATGAAGCAAATTGGGATCCAATATTATAAAGATAGAAGCTAACAACTATGACATATCATTGCATAGTATAAAATTCGTAGTAATAACACCAAACAACCATTTTAAAAAAGATCTGTGTATTGACTGTCAAATGGAATTTGCTTATTACACATATGGTCATTGGGGTAGATTAGGTTTAAATGTGGTTGTTTTTATTAGCTTATTGCTAGTTGAAAGTGCTATCTATTCCCATTTAGTAAAGCCAAGTTTTAATTATTCAATTACTCAAGTGGGGGTTACACTTATTACTTGGTATTTGTAAACCTAACATCTATTATCAATACTTGGTTGGAAGTGATTGTAGCCTTGTTGCAAATCTAGCCACCTGGATTTCAACTATTATAGTTGCCATGATGCCAAGGCTGGGGAGGAAGAGTTTTTATAATTGTTCATGAATCCCTTGTGGTGACCTCTACCCCAAAAGTGATTAAGTCTTTGGTGATTTATGAATCATCTGGCTTTCTCTATATGCTCCTGGACTTTATCCTGGGACTGGTGTTGGATTTCTCAAATTATCTGGGTTTTGAGTGACTTCCATGCCTTGGGAAATGGCTGCAGTCTAGCTAATGAGTTTAGAGCTTCTGTGGCAACCAATACACAGGTATTATAGCCTTGACATTCATGTGTGAGCACATCCTTGATATAGTCTCCATTTTGGAGAGCATAAAACATATATGAAAATGAAGGACATTAGCACATTTCAGTTGCAAGATCAAATAGCAGATCACAGTCACCCTGGACTATGAAAGGTTGGTAGACTCTGTCTCTGTCTGAAGCATTATTAAGTGTTCCCATATTGGTGTTTTTGCTCAATCTGACAGACAATTCCATCTTATACCTGGATAATATGTGAAAAGCAGAGAAAACCAAAATAATGAATGAGATTGTTCCTGTGAGGCCTCTGCCCAGTTACCTTTCCCAAGTAACTCCTTGTTTTATCAAGGAACTGGAGGAAATTAAGCATGCAATTGAAAGACAGAGCTATAGTGATGAAAATCCAGAAGTGGACCCAACACTGTATCCTAGTGAAGATCACATTCAGGCCTACAATTAGCAATAGCAGCAGTGAAGCATCAGGTCTTATCCAAACTTATTGTGAGTACAGATTATTACCTAGAGCAGAGATGGCAAACCTTTTTGGTGCCAAGCTCCCAAAGCATGCACACGCGAATGCGATCACGCACAAACACGAACCCCCAAAATGCAATGTGAGTGCCCCACGCATGCACCCCTTGCATGCACCCCATCCTCCTACACATGCGCTACACTCCCACACACTCCCATCCCCTGCTCGCCACATTTAGGTTTCCAGTTTGGTTCAGGAGGCCTTCTAGGACCAAAACAAGGTGTGGGGGATGCGCATACATGTAAACCCCCAAAATGCAATGGGAGCACTCCCACACATGCACCCTGCACCTGGTGCATGCACAATATGTCTCCTGTATGCGCCCTGCGCTGACGCATGCGCAGCAGAAACCCAAAGACCAGATGGCCAGTGACAGGCGCACTTGCATGCATGGTGGAACTGCGTTGGGATGGCTGGCATGCGCACAGAGTGGGCTCTGCATGCCACTTGTGGCATACATGCCATAGCTTCGCCATACGGACCTAGAGTCTATGTTCATTAAACCTATACTTTCTCCTCCCTCTCTTCCCCAGTGTAGTGTTTCATATACATGTCAAAAAAAATATTTCTCAAGCAACTATCTTAGTGTTGCTCTGTGCAGTATGTCAGAGACAAGAATTTGATGAGGTTTAGAATTAGAATTGAATGGATTCAAATCTCTCTATTCCACCTCAAAACTGGTGCTTCAAGTGCTTCTGATGTACTCCTCCATTTATTATAAGTCAAAGGATCAGAGCACAAGGAAGTTTGAATTATTTTGTAAACCTGGCCTTAGGACACAATGGGCACGTTAGGCCACAACTATTATTTTGAGATGAACTGCATTAGAGGCAACTGTCCAATATGTGTGAACAGTCTTCATTTTATTGTATCATATTTTTCTTTCTCCCTGAGTTGTATTTTTCTCAAGTGGATTGTCAAAAACATCAAATAAAAACAATGGAATAGCAGTGTTCTAGAATCTTAAACACACACACACACAATAAATTATGGCATACAGTACACTTTTATGGGTTAGAGCCGCACCATCAGATGCACAAAAAGCTTATGACCCCAAAAAATGTTTGTCTTATAATTCACTCACTGGTTTCTTCCATTTCAAACAGAAAATTGAAAAAGTTGAAGCAGCTGGTTTTTTAGTCAGTGCCGCCAGTTAATCCTGATACAAAGAAGAAGAATTCCTATGCTGTTGATTTTCTGCAAATTATACAAATTGAATTATTTTGAAGAGTGTTTAGAGTAAAGTTATGGCATCAGTTTATTGGCTTGTTTATGAAACTGAAAACTTTGGATTTAAACTATTGATTTATTTTATCATGGATGTTTTATTGTACTGTTTTCTTCTTCACTATATTCACAGCAGGACTGTAAACGGGGATTGGTTTCTCATTGGTCTATGACTTCTATCTTAATATACAATCTTTAGTCTGTATGATGAGGCTTATGTTTTAAAAGAAGTTCAATACTTTCATACATTATTTTAAAATTCCAACCCAAAATGGAAAACGTTTTATTGCATAATAAGAAAAAGTATGCCGAAAATTACATATTTTAGTATGTAATATATTTATTTTTTCCCAGTTCTAACTCATACAAATGTATCATTCATCGCTTTAGGGAAGTGTTTTCATAAACTTTAAGAACTTTTGCCTTACTTGTGAAAATTAATACTTATACTTCATAAAGAACTGGGTAAATAGCTGGGCTATTTTAAAAGTTAAAAAAAAACAGAAGACAATAACCTTTTAACATATCTTTATACATTTATTTTCCTTCATAATAATAGACTTTTATGCACATTCACAGCTTGTTATTGATATACAGTATATATTATGTATATATATAAATTGCTCAAATAAAGGACTGTAAACTTTAGTTGTTGTGGTCAGACACTTTCAGAGATTCTAAAAATGCCACTAACAATTTCTAGCATTTCATTTCTGGAAAACTAGTTAGGGTGGAAATCTTTCCATGAAAAGAGAACTGCCAACAGCACCTTTTACTGAGTCTAAATTTACTTACCTAGAATTACATAGTGCCAATTATCTGATGGAAACATAGTCCTTTGATGTGGAGCTGCATCCCATTTGACGAGAGTGTGACATTGGACTTTATAAGTTACAAAAACCTGTAATAATACGTTTACTAGAACATAAACTTTCCTTCATAAGAGCAAGGATAGCCAGACTCCAAATTAGCAGGACTGACTTTGTTTATTTCTAGCTCTCCGAGATCAACCGATGCAAAAGTCGTACATTTAGACAATCCTGAGCTACTTGTTAGTACTTGCCACTATATAGGGCCCACAACACTTCCATTGCATAAATTCAATCCTCAAGCTTTCTTCGTTTCAGCAGTACAAATCTAGCATGTGGGTGATCAGAGCAATTCTGTTGCTGTTTTTCCTGAAAAAGTAAAAGTCAGAAGTCCTTCCAAATTATCACAAATCAGCTCATGATCTACTATAATCCGAATATAAATTCTGTCCAATCCCTGCTACAGTCTATTTGTCCTGATTCTCTAATTTTATTATGTACATTCATTAGCTTTGATCATGTTTGGAATTCATAAGTTCTGTCTGTTTGAAACCATGTGTCCACGCACGCACGCACATAAACTATGTGAGACAACTCGTGAGTTAAGTAAATGTCATTTTTACATTTACTTACCTTTGATCGTACTGTATTTTAAAGCACAACCACCTGAGCTTGCAAGATAGAGTGCTGGCTATATCTAAAACATGAATAAATTGAGGATAATTATACCATATGCTGCATTTGCCAAGAGGGTGAAAACAATATTTACAGGTAAGGAAGGTAGCAAAATTATTGTGTTGAGCCAAGAAAAAAAAGATGCTGTTACGCTCCAAAACATCACTTTCCATAATGAAAAGGTCTGGAGATAAATATAGGAAATAACATAATTAACATACATCATTAAAGCGAGGAGGGAGAATATATCTTGGATCAGAATGTATTAATTGTACATTAAGTAAAGAGAAGAATGTGATCCAGAACTAAACATATTACAGTATTTTAGCAATGGAAATTAATGATGGTTCAGAATCCCCCAAAAATATAAATTCTCTGATCTTTTAAAAACAAATTAGCATTGGGGAGCACAGTACATAAAGAGGGGCAAGCCCTGTGGCACTCCCGCTGGCTATTGAGCCATACCATACGCAGCATTTTTAACACAATCTGATCTCACAAAAACACTTTTAAGTGTCAAGAGTTAACATGTATTTAAAAGTCAATGTGAGAGTTAAAGATGTGCTTATAAGTACTTAATTTTGTTGTCCGTCTTGTTTACTTAATTTCACATTCAGACTCAGTTTAGTCTAATGGACACCAGGCTAGGAACCAAGAGACCATGAGTCTAGTCCCGCTTTAGGCATGAAAGCCAGGCGGGTGTGGCTTTGAGACAGTCTCCCCCCTCTCAGCCCACCCCACCCCACAGCACTGTTGTTATGTGGAAAATAGGAGGAAGGACTATTAGGTGTGTTCACTGCCTTGAATTATTTATAAAGCAATAAAAGTAGAATAAAAAACCTAAAAAACAAACAAACACAGTAATTCATTAAATCAGGTCACTGGTATGCTTATTTTTCAATGTATTTTAGAATAAAAGTGGTTGTTAGTATTTATAATCTGCTTTAACAAGGGGTTTCAAATAGATAAAAATTATTTATCCTGAAGTAGTTTATATCTAATAATTCAAACATGGGGAATTGTGAAATTTGTGTTGATACTGTTTTGTTACATTATCTTTTCAACAAATTATCCACAGTACTTAGAGCTTTTTGTGAATTAGGACAGAAGGCTACTTCGGGCAAAGCTGTAGTCTCCTAATTCCTTCAATGTACAACACATAATCCAATGTATAATTAGCCATGCTTTGCATTTGCCAATTCTCTCCAATATCCTGCATTCATAAGAAGCCAAAATAAAATTAATGAGATTTACTTGCACTCAGATAAACAAACTTATTAAACAGGGTCACTGTTCCTCGTGAAGTTATACTACAACTAGAAAAATGCTAGAATCCCATCAACACTGCTGACTTATTCAAAATCCTTCCCTTTTTTATTCAAAGGCACGATTAGCTGATATAACAAAAAAGTTTTCAATTCAATCAGCAATATTACATTACTTTGTTAAACAGAGAGAGAGAAAAGAGACACAGAAATAACTACAATATTCAACAAATAAGACACCTTCCTTTTCTTAATATCTGGATATTCATGAATACAAAAATCATGATTACTGAGCACTGTTGAATTTCCCATATTGCTCTCTGTTCTTAGGAAAATGATAATAAATGACACTATGATATGCTAATTAACAACAAGCAGTAGATACATTTGAACTGGATGGTAAAAAAGAAAGAAATGGATATATTTTGGTTTGAGAATTGTATTCAAAGAGCATTCATCAAGGGTCCCTCATCCAACTTGAAAAGAAATTAATCCTGGGTACCATCTCTTTCTTTTCTTATTTCATACTATTATTTTAAAATTTGCCACCAAATACTGTATATACTAAAAAACTGCCTCTCTCTTTTCCAGATCTGCTTTATATACAAGCAGTCCTCCAGTTACAATGGCGGTTGGATGGAATTTACATCACTGAGTGATGCAATTGTAAAGCTCCTTGTTACCTGACCACATCGCTTAGTGATGATGGCCATCCTGGCATTCCCTGCTGCTGTCATTAAACGAAGCCCATCAGTTCAATTAATGCCAAGTGCCAGGCCAGATCAGCAGCAGGAGCAAAAAGACGGTGAAGACTAGCTGAGGGCAAGGCGGCAAAGGGCAGCAGGGTCCACAGAGTACAGAGGCCCAAAAGGGCAGAGACGGGGCATAAGTGTATGTGGGCTGCTAAGTATCCAAATTTTGATCGCATGATTGTAGGGGGTGCTGCAATATTCGTAACTTTGGGAACCAGGCTTAAGTATCATTTGTTCAGTGACGCCATAACTTTGAACAGTCACTGAACAAATTATCATAACTCTAAAGAGACAAAAGTAGAACAGACCCATACTATCATTTTCAATTTGAAAGGTAGGCATTTTCTACATAGTTTTTGTTTGTAATTTTCCCGCAGGAAAATGCATTTTTTAAATTTGTGTATTTGAACAACATACATATTTTTATGGACGTGTTTTTCCATTTTACGATTATTGGCTAAACTGTAAAGTTCATTGCAAAATTTTGGAAATTATACATGTCTCTTCTGCCCAGTAATCTAAAAATTCTCTTGGCTAAATATCTCATCCCTCTCTAAAACAGATTTGAAATGCATCAGACATCTAGAGAAGGAACCTGCTAAGAAAAGCAAAGGCAGGAAAATGGAAAGAATATTTAAATGTGATCTTTGGTGTTCAAAACTTTATAGTCCAAATACATTATATCAAGCAGTTATTGGAGAGATGAAGTATTGTAGGAATTAAGAATAAATAAGCAAGACTCACACATTTGCATGGCTATTTCTTATTAGACAAGTGCCTTGATATTATCCAGATATATTTTCCACATATTCCATTGGGTATAGTGATGTTTTAATAGGAACATGTATAACTGTTCTTTTATTATACATATAGATAGTTCTTGACTTATGAACACAGTTGAACCCAAAAATTTATGTTGCTAAGCGAGAAATATGTTGTGAGTTTTGCCCCATTTTACGACTTTTCTTGTCACATTTGTTGACTGAATCACTGCAGTTGTTAAATTAGTAACACGGTTGTTAAGTGAAACTGGTTTCCCCATTGACTTTGCTTGTCAGAAGGTCACAAAAGGAGATCACAAGACCCTGGGACACAGCAACCGTCATAAATGTGAGTCAGCTGTCAAGCATCCGAATATAAATCATGCGACCATGAGGATGCTGCAATGTGTGAAAAATGATCATAAGTAACTTTTTTCAGTGCTCTTGTAACTTCAAACGGTCACTAAATGAACTTTGTAAGCCGAGGACTATCTGTAGTCTCACATCACCTCTATAATAATAATTGTCAGTATTTTTGAAGAACTGAATAATACTAGGAACGTTTAGCTGCACTGGTGGCATATGACTAGTTGCCTAAGGCCAAATGAAAGCAATTTTCAAGGAGAAGTGCTTTTGGTTTTTTTCCAGAATTCCAAAGCAACTGTGAACAGGATATAAGTGGAGTCTGTAAGGCATTCCTTTGTATAAAAACTGCATTTCCTCAGTTTAGGGAAGGAATTTCAGTAGCATGGGTTATGATGATTCTGTTTCATATTGCCACAAAGGTGCCCTACAAAATGATAGGATCACTTCTAATCTATTCTCCTTGTTTCTGTTTGAGATGAAATGGGAAAACTATCAAGAAAAAAAACCTACTTTTTTTCTGGTCACTGTTCTGAAAGCAAAATGCTCAGTCACATTGCTTTTGTAGTCGGTCCTAATACACATAGATCTAATTTTCTAAAACAGTCATATTAAGAAAAAAAAGAGGGGCTAGTTAAATAACCTCATTTGACCAGTTTTAAATTCCTCCCTGCACAAAGAGCCAAAGTATTTTATATTATTTAAGCTCACTTCAGAGTTTGAATTATTTAAGAAGTTTGTAAGCTTTATGCTGGCCTTATCCACAAAAGATAATTTCAGTCTCTATAGCTTTGTACTGCATCTAGCAACCACGTGCTTTCCAAATACAATGAAATAAAATATGGGGACTGATAATATCAGGCTGTATCTGTAGTGTGATACAATGAAAAGTGGAGGAAGGCTGAAAAATTAAAGCTGCGGAAGGGCTTTGCATTACTGATTTCCCAGAGTTAAATCAGCTTTGCTGCCAAAATCTGGCTTCAGTCTGCTGGGCAGACATCTCCCCGGTTTCCTGCTGTAGTCAACAGAAACCATTGAGCTTTTTCTTGTAAAATGCCCTAAGGAAACTTGAGAGGAAGAAAAAAAAACAATTGTTCCATTTAAAATGGCTTAAATGGCTGGGGGATCCACTCCCTTTATGAATAGTACATTGCATTCCCTTGGTTTTTATAATACATAAACATGACCTGTGGAATTCATTTGAAAAAAACAAAAAGGAAATAAAAAAAACTTTGATCAACATGCATTTAATTTTAATATATATATATATAGGGTAGGCAATGCAACTAAGCTGAAGTAATTCCAGCTGAAGTGAGTCCAGTATTCTTGTAGGATATTGCAGAAATATCTTCCCAGTGGTGGGAAAAATGCTTTGTTGCCCGATATTTAAGTGACATGTATATATATTCTCAAAAACTTTGTAAAATGTTAGTATTATCAGTTCAATCTGTTTCTTTCATTGACAATATACTCTGTTTATACTTCAATAGAGATGGATTAATTTAATCCATTAATTTATTCCAAGGAAATACTAAATATACTTTTTTTTAAACAGCTATTAATTAGTAGGAGATGTTGAAAATCTTCAGTTTTAATTTGATTTATCCAGAATTCCTCAGGGCTTTGTATACATACATGACGTGGTCTGAATTCACTTAGAATTCTTTTTTGCTTCCTGCCCATTGCTCTTATACCTGAGAAGATCTGCATTGATACTTGGCATTGTCCAATTTATAAGAAGTTGAAATGGTTTCACTCCAGTTAGTTTCCCTTTCATATGGTATATCCAGAACTGTGAAAGGTAACATTCAGTGAATGGTGAAATTTTGTATATATCAGAATGAGCTAGGTTTCCACATCATTGACCATATTTTCTAGAAATAGTATAGCTAAATGCCTATGGAGATTATCAATCATCTAGGTAATGGCTGTCCCAAAGGTACTTTTTCAAGAGGCAACTGGACTTTCTGGTTTTTCTTCGAAGACGTTTTGCTTCTCATCCAAGAAGCTGCTTCAGCTTTGACTGGATGACACCACTCAGGTGATCCTGACGACACAAGTGATCTTAACGACCTGCTAAAAGGATGCAAATGTCTGCAAGGAGTATAAATCCTTCCATTCCGCACCAACCAGTCAGAGTTGAAGAAGCTTCTTAGATGAGAAGCAAAATGTCTTCAAAGAAAAACCAGTTGTCTCTTGAAAAAGCACCTTTGGGCTAGAAATTGTAGTTCAGCTATAACTGGGGTGTTACATTGCCCCAGTCTCTGGAATACCTCCTTAGTGCCACAAGGCATCATAAAGAAGCATGCCAAATCAACACGATTCCTTCAGGAGGTTGACCAACTCAATTTCACTGCCAGGTTGTTTAGAATAGAATTCTTTATTGGCCAAGTGTGATTGGACACACAAGGAATTTGTCTTTGGTGCATGTGCTCCCGGGGGCAAGAAAGGTTATAACATGGGGCAAAACTCACTTAAGAA
>JANHFT010007693.1:0-25453 GCA_032467955.1 Pseudoxenodon macrops | reverse complement strand
TCAACTCCCAGAACTCCACAAGTCTTAAAGTTGCCAAGGTTGGAGACCCCTGACCTAAAGGACCTTTTTAATATATGTAATGGCAGCCACAGCCAAGGGAAAGGAAAGGAGTTTAGATGCCCAGTAGGCTTGAAGATGAGATGACAATGCTGCAGCCCACCTCACTCACAAGACCTACCTTGTCCATCCAACAGACAAGAAACAGGGAAAAAAAGAAGCCTAGAGACCATTATTATGGTCATAAGGAAATCATGGGAAACTCGTTTACTGACTGCAGTCTTACCTGGAAGTGAGTTTCGACAAATGTAGAGAAGGGAAAGTTGTTAATATCGCGAGGGAGAGAGAAGGTAGCCTTTGCTTTGACCTCTGGAAGGGACACCTCAGTGACTTGATTACTTTGAGCATCATCGTGATCTAAAAAAAATGGAAAAGGGACTAGGTTAAAGCTCTTCCCCATGTGAAAAGCTAGTGTAAATTAACCCATGAAGTGCAAAGCTATTTTCAGTACAGGAATATGCCCATGTATTTTTCCTGGCAGCAATGTGATCTAAATCTCCCATACTGCCATGGCCAATGTTTACATGTATGAATATAGCATGTTGCAGTCAACAGGATTGAGCAGATTAGCCATCTCAACCCAGGGGCCCTCTTCAATTCCTGGAATTCATTAGCAGCATGATCACTGCAGAGAATTTAAGGAGTGGTAAATCCATCAATATAAAAGAGACCAAGCTGAGGAAGGTTGTATTACATTGACTGTGATATATTTCTAATTCCTTTTGGGTTGTTGAAATGTTATCTGGCTGAGCTAGAATAAGAATTCTAGCTAGTGGGACATGCTTATAGAATAGATTATTTACTTATTTACTTATTTACTGACTGACTGACTGACTGACTTACTTACTTTACTTACTTACTTACTTACTTATTTTTCAGGTGTATGTATGATTACTGATATGCTAGATGACAGTTATTTCAGAAGATTTTTCCCCCCAGCCAAAGTGTCTTGCCCACTGACTTTGACCATGGAATCCAGTGGTAGCTGATACCCAAATTATATGGGCTTTATAGAGGGCTGCTACGAAATATGAAGAGGCCGCTCAACACACTCTTGGTGAACAAGATTTCCATGTGATTACAGAAAGTCCCTGACTTGCAACTATTTGTTTAGTGACCATTCAAAGCCATTTGTTACAACTTTACTGGGGGGAAAATGGCATACGATTGAACATCATACTTACGACCGCTACATGCAACATTTACATGGTCCTGTGATCAAAATTTGGGTACTTGGCATTGTATTTATGCAGCATCTTGGGGGGTCATGTGCTCACTGTATGCAACCTTTCCAGATGACTTCAAACAAGCAAAGTTAATAGGGTGAAATGGACTCACTTAACAACCATATTGTTCACTTAACAACTGCAGTGATTCACTTAACAAACATGACCAAAAGAGTTATAAAATCAGGTGTGATTCACTTTACAACTACCTTATTTGGAGAGGGTAATTCCGTTTCCAACTGTAGTTATAAGTTGAGGAGTATCTACCGTGATTGTTACTATTTTGTTGCATCCTATGAGTACGGGGACAATCTATATATATAAAAGCGAAAAACCACTCATGTATCATCACAAAATCTCCAGAACTGCAAAGCCTACAAACTTGAAATTTGCCACGTATGTTCCTCTTGGCTTCTAGGTGCTCACTAAGAAAGGATTTTTCAAAATGACCATCAGAGCATTAGTATTTTCTATATTATTATTAACACACTCTGATGCTAAGGAATTCTATTCCCCCTCCCCTCCTGAAAAGAAATCTGTTGCAAATGCAAAACACAAGCAGAGGAGAGGAGTTTCAGTTTCAGTTTTACTTTCACAGCAGCAAGCAGGGGATAGGATAGGATAGGGGAGGCTTCTGTGGGGCAAGGCTGAGGGAGAGAAGGGGGATAGGATAAGGAAAGCTTCTGTGGGACAATACTGAGGGAGAGAAGAGGATAGGAGAGGCTTCTGTGGAGCAAGGTTGAGGGAGAGAAGGGGATAGGAGAGGCCGATCGTAACTACTCATTAATTTTCAAGCTGTAAGTTTCAATTTATCAAGTGCAATCATATAGTTTCATAGCGAAGCATGGGTATTCAGCTAGTATTAACATATGTTAACAGTACAGACACATAGACAGAGAGTTGGCTTATGCCTATAAAGGTAAAGATAAAGGTTCCCCTCGCACATACGTGCTAGTTGTTCCCGACTCTAGGGGACGGTGCTCATCTCTGTTTCTAAGCCAAAGAGCCAGCGCTGTCTGATGACAATTCCGTGGTCATGTGGCTGGCACGACTAAACTCCGAAGGCAAACGGAACAGTTACTTTCCCACCAAGGTGGTCCCTATATTTCTACTTGCATTTTTACAGGCTTTTGAACTGCTAGGTTGGCAGAAGCTGGGGCAAAGAACGGGAGCTCACTCTGTTATGCGGCCCTAGGGATTCGAATCACTGACCTGCCGACCTTTCTGATCAACAAGCTCAGCGTCTTAGCCACTGAGCCACCGTGTCCCCGCAGCTTATGCCTATAGGAGCACATTATTCCTTTATTATAGTAAGAGCAATAAAACTTACTTGGAAGGCATTATATTGCATTGCAAAAGCATTGCCTGATATATTATCTGCGGTATGGTTTCCATGTTCAGCACTCCTTTTTTAACTTTTCCATAATTAAATGCAATCAGAGAAAGAAAGTTGCACTCCCAAAGAGGAAACTAGTTCCCTGGCAGAAGCAGGAATGGAATCAAAGTATCTAGGGGTCCTCCGGTTTAATCATCACAGATATAAAATAGGCTATTTATATTGAAAGCAGATGGCACACATTTTTTCTGCCTATCACTTTAACTATATTTAAATCACTGCATTAAAATGTGCTTATATCATGCCTAAGTATGCATATATTGCCATATTACCTCTGTATATATCCACAAATAGCTGTAATACGAGTACATATTCATTTACATATATCAGATACACATATGATGGATAGATTGACAGATAACTACATTAGAGGTGCAGCTGTGACTGAGTATCTTATAGACAAGTATGCTATTCTTAATAGAGATTCAAGTGAACCTCATCTTCTGATCTAGAAATAATCTTTATATTATCTATAAATTGGATGATGAATGTGAATACTTCTCAATAAAATATAAGAGTTATTTAAAAAACATAGTATTTTAAAGGGAAACTGTATAAAGCAGAAGTAGTGGGTCTGCACGCACGCATGCACACGCAGCCCTTGTGCGAGCAGCAAGTCTGTGCGCAAGTGCCCACCAGCCCACTGCTCATGGAAGTTGAGTTGTGCATGCACGTGTTCCAGCCAGCCACTTGCATGGCCCAATTCTGCACACTCCACGGCCTGGTAGTGGGTCACAGCCCAGGGGTAACAGTAACAGAGTTGGAAGGGACCTTGGAGGTCATCTGGTCCAACCCCCTGCTCTACCGAACTGCCGACCTTTCTGATGGACAAGTTCTTAGCCACTGCGCCACCTAGACTACTGGTATGAAGTGCTAGATTGATTTTTCTGAACATCTATTTTATTATGATTTTCTTTCCTGCCAGCAAGTAATTTTCTCCAGCACAATTTAATCATGAGAAGAAGAAAAAAACCAATATTTGTCTTTTTTGTCCTTTTGTCCTTTTTTAATTAATTTATATGGGACATTTTTCAAACTTACTGCTTTTTTATGTTTAGTCATTTCTAACTCATAGCAAGATCGTAGCAAACGTTATTAAGTTTTTATGGATTAAGGAACTGAAGCTCGGATGTAGTGATTGGGCTTATATGTCTCAGCATGCAGTGGCTTGTTTAACCATGATTTACCAAATTATCTGTAAATGACTGGGTTGAAACAAGGTCACTGAGTAAAGAGGGAAAGCAAATAGGCATTTGGTGGGGAAGATTTTTCTTCTTTTGTTTATCGGAGGAACATGAAACAGAGAGAACTACTCTCATGTCTTTCTGGGGATGAGCCATGTTTTTTTTCCTCACTGAAGACGATGACAACTACACATGCTGCATGCTGATTGCCCTCCTGAAAGTAAGAAGGGAAGGAGCTAGAGACATTCCTATTAACCTTCCAGCCTATCACGGGGAAGAAAAATTTTAGATCTGTCATAGGAAATGCTTGCAGGAGAACAATATCAAGACGCATCACAGAACTTAAAAGAAAAACAAGCAGAGGCAATATAAAAAATGAACAAATCAACATAAAGGGATTGCTTGCAAGAAGGGCTCCTTTCCTCTGGAGCTGCAGAATAGATTCCCAGAGAAAAAGGTTTATGGACTCTTGGATGAAGAGCAGCTGCTATAGGTTTTAGGGACTGAGAAAAGAAAAGATTCCACCCTACACCCATGTAGTAGTGATTGGAATCTCCCTACTAAGAGGGATCAGAAAAGCAACCTATCGGCCTGACAATCTGTTGAGATCCCACTGACTGAACATGGATAGATATAAATCCAATAAGGCCTGGACCACTACATGTTTTCAATTTCAGTTTTCTTTCAATACTTCTGGAATTCTTTTCCAAATATTTGTCTACTAAAATTGATTTGTTTAAAAACTCTTCAATATATAAGAGGATTATTTTTGTAAGACCTCTGCATTGTTCTCCAATGTGTATAGTTTCCAATATGCATATTTATCTAATATGCAAATGTCTGATATTATCATTGATAAATTGATTGAAATACAATTTAATTCAAACAGGTAAATATTTCAAGTGGAATTATGGTAGGTAGCCCTACTGAGTGGATTATTCTTCTATAAAATATAGAATAGGGTATTAAAAGAAAACCAAATGTCTATACTTCTAAATGGCCAACAATTTCTACTTCAGAACCCCTGAAAAATATTGTTAAAGCCAATTCATCAGCCTTCAAATCTTCCAAAATGAAGGTTCATCTCATAAAGAAAGCAATTCTATCTGAACTCTGCCTTATTTACTGTTTGTCATGGAAAAACAAAGGGAACAAAAATCCCTTCACTTTTATTCCACCCAAACCTGGAAGAAAATAAAACTGCTAGCATGCTTCCTTATCCAATGATTTTGGTTTACATTGTGTGACTCTATCTGATCATATATGAAACAAACTCTGAGGGGTAGCTACAAAACCAGCAAACCACTTTTTTACCCTAGAAGAGCATTGAATTGATAGCTTATGAATAAATTCAGAAGTTGCAAGGCAAGGCAAGGCAATGTTTACAAACTTCTTTTGCAGCACTACAAAAGAAAAATATTATTTTAGTTTTTGACAAGTCAGAATGGAACCAGAAAAATGAAGTTTATTTTATGAAAAGAACTGATGCCTTCATACTGCAGTGGCCCAAAACTGCTTCTGAACTACTTAACTATGGTTAAATATGTCTGTATGTCATGCAATTAAAGAATCTTCATCACATCATTGGACTGCTATACAAATAGAAACCAAACTTCATTTTGGTTGTAGCATTAAAGGTGTTACCTAGTTGGGCAAGTAAACAACCAATCTCAAAGAGCACCAAGGACTCCATAATTCAACCCAGAACTATCAATATTTTCTATTGGTATCATTTTTGTTTCCTGGGAAGATGCATTTAGATTCTCTTTGCAATTTCTCCATTTAAAATATAGAATTCATCTTTCAAGCAATCTTTTCATCAAATATCCAAATCAGTTCACATTTTAAGTTGATTGCTGCATCATAACAATATAGACAGTATTAAAAACAAGGAAAAACAGCTTTAAACTGCAGCCCTAATCTAAAACTAAACTCAATTGGACATAGAATTCATCTTTCATGCCATTCTATTCATATTGGTTAGCTTGTTATTTTCTTAGCATGTTGAAAATGGAACTATATTATTGAATACATATGAATAACCACTATGTATGGATACATAGCTCCTGATTTTTTGGGATATTTCCCATTTTCATACCATTTCCATCATACTCAGAAGCAACAAAAAAATTACTAATGTTTGAGAATGGAGCAGGATCAATGATCTGCAGTAAGAACAAAAAGTGGGAGAACAGTTCCCAAATGTAATTTCTGGAAAAGATGTCTCATTATTCCGCCTCTTTACTGGCTGTTGAAAAAGAAGGGACAGGCCAGCAGCCATGTATAAAAAAGGATGTTTCTAACCACAAAGTCCCAGAAATCATTGTCAGAATAGTTTAGGGCTATTGATTTTGCTGGAGGAAAAAACTTGTTTGAAGAAAGTGAATAAGAGAAAATTATTGTATGCTGATTTAGATGATATAAATCTTTGATTTCACTTAGCAATGATAGTTAGTTATTTCATACCATAAACCTTGCTTTCATTCCTAGATATTTTGATTTTGAAACATTGTTTCAGACTGAGTTAAAGTGGTAGTAACCATAGGATGGACCCATAACTGATTAAATAATTTAATGTACAAATTGAGAAGTAAAAGTTGCTGTTCTGAGTACAGAATTCTGCATGACACACTACATAACCTACATAGCATACTATACTATATAATCAACAATCTTTTCTGAAAATTGAAACACTGTATATAACAATCTTTACATATATGGATTTATCAAATCTTTGCATTATGGAACAATATGTGAATATCTGTCACAAAATGTGATTGTAAGACAGTTCGGGAACACAGGTTACTGAGAGAAGACAAAAAAAAAGGGGGGGAATTATTCAGCCAGAATTTGTAGTTATTTGTTAGGTTGATACCGCACCTATATCTGTATGTAAATTATATTGCCTCTGTTTTTATTGTCACTGTAAACCTGTGTGATGCGGAAGGCAATGAGGAAGTAGTGATCCTAAAATAGGAATTACTGAACCAAAGTTATCCACTGAGTTTCACGACCTGGACCCCTTAATCCTATCCTTCGTTCCTATCTAAGCACACTGATTTTTAAAAAGATAACTTAAGTGAAAAGTGGAAAAATGGAAAATGCTGGAGAGAACATCAGCAAAAGGTTCAGTAAGTGGGTAGCCTGAGAACGTTAAAACCAGGAGGTAGGGTAAGCCACCAACTGTACCAATCTTACATTTTCAACAGTCATACCCTTAAAACGGGATGCGAAGGGTTGATAACCTTAGATGTTCCTTTTCTGTTATTATTACCTATCCAACTGTCAATCAATCAATAGGTATCACAGGCAGCTTTTCAGTTTTGGAAGAAAAATGGGCGTTCTTTCCAGTTTCCCGTCGTCAAATACTTTCCCTTTAAAAACGCAGAAAAGACGGGGGATTGGGTGGGGAGGGAACAAACCGCGACTGTTAGAAATTCTGGGAGAAGCGCTTTTAAGCGGTCGGCTGGATCAAATGCAAAGTAGCCACAGAGTTTTAAAAGTCCCAAGGGCGAGATGGGGTTTCAGAGCACAGGTATGTTTCTTGCGGGTTGGGCGGGAGCCCTTGACGCAGCCAGAAGAGCCCCAAACTTAGCTTAGCAACCTGGTCCTGCAGTAGCCCGCAGGGCGTTTCCGTGCGGCTGCTGTTCCCTCCCCTCAGGTCCGCCTGTATCCCTGCATTCCGTGCTGCCGTATAAGCATCTCTCCAGCGCTCTCCGCTCCCTCCCTCTCATTCCCAACAGCTTGCAGCCTCGTTTGCCTCTCTGCAGCTTCGCTCGCTCCAGAGCTTTAGGAGGGAGGGTGAAGAGGCCGCCATGTTGGATCCGGTGACTTCAGTGGTAGCAGCCGGAGCTTATGCATGAGGCTGTGTTGAGTCAAGGAGGGCGGACGGTGAAAGAAGAGGAGGAAAACAACCACGACGGGGAAGAGGAAACGGAGTCAGGAGTCAGGGGGGGAGTATAGGCTATCACTGTTCGCCGCTCGAAGAAGATGCCCTAAGCATGGTGGACCGAAAGACGGGCAGCATCTTTTCATCTCTTGCACTAGAAAACAGCAGCAGCAGCAGCAGCACAGCATCTTTTGGACGAAGCGCGCAAGCGGAGTGGGAGATGTGTGTGGATTGAAAAAGGCAATATCCTGTCGCCCTGTCAAGAGAAACAAGGAGCTAGAGGACGCGCAGCGATATGGAGAGGATTTGCTAGGATTATTACCAGCCCAACCTACCCTTCTTCCTTTGACTGGATGTGCTGATACCGTATTTAAGAGAGGACAATTATTACTTTCCCCGATATTTAAAGAGGGGTGTGACTTTCCCCCTCCACATGCTCCCCCTCCCCAGTATATTGGGGAGGGAGGTTAAGGAAATTCGGACTGTACATTATTTTTTGGCATGGTGAAGAGCCTTAATGGAAGAGTGGCACTGATTGCCCTAAGAAAGGATTCTGTTTCTGAGGACTTTTCTTCCTCTTCCTCTCTTCTTCCCACTCCCCACTTTCTGAAGAGTTGCCACTAATGCATTTTCTAAGAGGTGGTGGAGGTGGAGGTGGAGGTGGTGGAGAAGGTGGAGAAGAAGGTGGTGGAGGTGGTGGATATTCTCCAGCACTAGATCTTCAGAATCCTCTGCTTTTTATTTTTTGCCCTCCCACATTCAAATAGCTTTCTTCCTGCTGCTCTTTCCTTGAAAGTGAATTGTTGATGCAAATGGAATGGGGACTTTACACTTTAATGATGCAGAAGGATTCATTTCGGGATTGGGTTTCATGATCTGAATTTCGAATGAAGGAGAAGACCTTTAAAAATCTATATGGATGACAGAGGAGTGGATTAAATTTTAATTATTATTATTTAAATGTATAAAGTATATATTTTCTCTTTTAAATGTTATTAAAAGAGATTTTAGGGTAATTATTTTTCTGTAATACTCTGTATATATTGTAGATGTATGTGTGGAAAGACTGACCAAGTTACAGTTCTCAGAATGGCAGTTCTGAGATGGATTATATGTTCAGCACCATCTTTAAAGCACTGACTTTTCAAAATTCTTTTTATAAACTCTAATATATTCTGATGTGCTAGATTTGTCAAAGGTAGCACGGAATAATAAAGAAGGAAAGTCTGTTAAAAACTGAAGCAGCCATGTCTGGAGAGGTGCGCTTGAGACAGTTGGAACAGTTTATTTTGGATGGGCCAACTCAGACCAATGGGCAATGCTTTAGTGTGGAAACCTTGTTGGATATACTCATCTGCCTTTATGATGAATGTAATAATTCACCCTTGAGAAGAGAGAAGAATATTCTGGAGTTTCTAGAATGGGGTAAGTTTGACCATATACTCTTTAACAATTGCATGTTTCTCCACAATTTGTTCATGTTTTTGTGACTTACATTTATGCTAATGGTTTATATTAATTTGTATTGCTGCTGATAAATACATTAGGTATGCATCTATTTTGTAGTTTTTAATTCATGAGTAACCATAATTTTATATTGGGAATATCTGATTTCAAGGAGTAAGGGGTTTTAAATGATCTTGGTCCTGTCAGCCTATATAAGCATGACTTTTTAAGGCCTAATATAGAAAATACTGTTTGAGTTGAGATGTGTGTATGTTGGGGGGCGGGGGGAAATGAAATAACTATTTTATGTATATTATATAAAAATAATGAAGGTGGAAGTTAGATATAGTCTAAACTACTGTTGATTTGGCTGTGGTAGAAAACAAAGGACCTAAGTTTGTTTTTGCTCACCATCCATCCAGTAATAAAACAGGCTTTTAGAAAACTGAAATGTCAAACAATTGGTAGCTAGATAATATTGGCATGATGACAAGGGTGGTTATTTATTTCCTTCTTAGTGCATAATAGTTAAGAGTACAGGAGTTGAAGTCACATGAGAATAGTTATTGTGTGACCTCCAAGCATTAAAAACGTACTGTATATATTTGAAATGATTCATAAAAGGTCTGTATGATATTATAGGATTTTTACAACAACTTATTTGAAGTTAGAGAACATACAGTGGTTTTTCTAAGATCCTTATATGACAATATCTGAAAGAAAACTATTGTGTTTATACCTTGCAATCAAAAGAAGTAATAGCAGACTGAATTCTGATGCATATTCCATTTAAAAATACTCAAAGCAGATAAAAAATTATCACTGCACTTTTAAACAGGTTTAGTCAATATCACGAAGTTATTTAGATCTAGTGTGTAATATAGTGCAGCGTGTAATGTAATGTGTAATGTAGTGTGTTTTAGGATGACAAACCAAACAGTTGCTTAGACATTATCCCTGAACTTTTTTGTAATCTTTGAGAACATTTCTTGCTTGATAAAATTGCAGCATAGTTGTCATTAAAAGTTCATTTATATTTTTAATATACCGCCCACTCCATACATGCCCACAGATAACCATACATATACATAGTCACGGGTGGGTTTTAACTTACCTCGCTGCCTCCTGCGCCATGTGGGCGTGCCTTGTGGGTGCGCGTATGCGTAGTAGAAAAAACCCAGAAAAAAGGCCAAAAGCAAGATGGCAACGTGTGTGCAGTGCCGAAAACTCAGCTTCTGCGCATGCGCAGAAGAAAAAAACCCCAATTATTTTTTTTTTTAATTCCCCCAAAAAATAAAATTCAAAAAAAAGATGGCGGTGCCCACGGAGCAGAACCCGCTCCGCGAAATCAACAGCAGCCTACTACCTACTCTGTAGAACTGGTCCGAATCGGTAGGAACCCACCTCTGCATAGACACTATATAGGATATAATTATATTGTAGACATTGAATTTGATACCAGTTATATCAATATTAATATGGTAATAACCACATATGTTGACTATAATCTCTGTTATACTTTGGGCAGTAAATGTGTTGTTCCAGCATAGTGAAATAATTTTTATTATTTTATTTAATATGTTTGTATATATTTTTCCAAGTGCGAAAGCATATGGAAAACACAAAACTTTTTTTTCAGAATCATTACACTAACTAGGCACTAAGGGTGGATACTGCTGAAAAATAAAATATTAACATATGTTGTTATTAACATAGTAATTCATGTTTTTCTGCAGTTTCTAAATTATTTTCTTTACCCGTGTTTTTTGGTGCCAAACATGCATTGTAGATCCATACACACAGGACAGGGGGGGAAATAGTGAGTAAGATAATAACATTGGATTGGCATAACTTTTGTTCACTCTTACAACATTTATGCCACAAAACGTCCAAGGTAGTTTGCATGTAAGCAAGAACAAACAATGAAAAGAAAAAGAAGGAAACTTAGGTACTTATTTGGGCATTACAATGTTTTCAGGCTTGAACAGAAACATTTCGGGGGCAGGTGGTTTCTGATAAGATGGTCTTACCATCTTATCCATTATAGTCCATAAGATGGCACAGTGGATGGAAGTAGCTCTGCTTTCCATCTTTCCCTCAGAGGTAGCCTAATAGAATGACTGTTGCTGATTGTCAGTTGAAAGACAGTACCAAACACAACTATGTATCCACAAAACCTATGAAATGGTCCTTTCCTACTGTCTGCAGCAGCCCTTTCATTTATTGAATTGAATTGAATTCATTATTGGCCAAGTATGGTTGGACACAAGGAATTTGTCTCCGGTGCATAAGTTCTCAGTGTACATACAAGCAACAAGTGATAAATCATGATCATAATCATAAAACACAATCATCATAAATCATAAGACACATATTATGTTTACCATAGTAAGAATATAAAACTTTTGTAAATGCTGTACTACATCTGCAAAGTGCATAGAGATGTTCATATAAAACAGTATTTTGGACAACATATTTAAGTAACAATATCTTTAAATTTAATTTAGAATTAACTTTGTGGTATGTTCCCCTTTCAGTTTAGGATTCATAATACATATTAAATCAATTCACTGTGGAGAGATTTTCAAACTGATTTTTATCAATTGATGTATTAAAGTAAATGTTAGAATTAATGCAAATGTTAGAATTTACTTTTGAAATGTTAAGTATAAACATAAATTTCCTATGCAGATTTGAATTCTTTCAGGAGTTGCATTCAGCATAGCTTGGTCATTGAAAATTATACAATTTAACAGATATAATTCTCCATTATTTCAGATTTGTAAGAATTTATTATGGCAGAGTTGGAGGGAAAACAGAACTTACAATTTATTTTTTAACCAATGTAATTATTTTTATAATAATCTACTTTTGTTTATACATGTACTTTATATGTAGATATTTTTATGGAAAACAACACCTTCAAAAATGGTTACTGTTTTTGATGTGGAACTATAAGTGACAAAAGTTAAATTGTTGCAATTTGCCTTATCTTCTGAGGAACAATCTTGAAAATATATAACAATTTTGGTGTTAAGCTACTGCACAATAGTTACTTAATATATTCCATTTATGTAGGATTAGTTTGTGCATCACTATTATTTAGACTAAAAAAGTGGGAAAAAATAAGTGCTTTCTTGTAATAAATGGAGCATGGAAAAATTTGAAGGGACTTAGTATGTTGTCCTTTATTTTTACTTTGTCATTGATGACTCTGGATAAGAAAATATAGGACAGGATGTAGAAGATAAAATGAAAAACTAGAGCAGAGAAGAGATGTTAAAAGTATGTTAATACTTAATGCAGAATACTTTTTAAAATGGAAGATAAGGTATCAGCAGGATATCTTGATTTTGATTGAAAACTATAGTTAGAAAACTTTAAAGGCTGCAGTCCTAATCTTATTGCATTTGTTAGTCACATTCACGTCAAAAGGAGTTGTTCCAAATGTATTAAATAATCCTACAATTTAGCATTTATGTATTGTAATTTAGAGCATTTCAATCAAAGTTTAAATTTTATAACCAAGATTATTAATAACTATGTTGAATTTTATAAATTAGAATGTAAGAAAATGATACTGTATTTTCATTATTATGCCATTATTATTTCACTGGCAATTCAGTAACGGTCAATTATCTAATTCTGAATATTTTTTACTTCAGTCTTTTATGGAGATTTAGTAGCATTTGAATAATAGTATCTGGAACTTATATTTTGTGTCCATTTCATAAATGTAATAAAATTATGGATTTAATTGGAATTAAACAGGTAATAGATGAGTTTATCAAAGTACACAAAAATTAAATATAAATATAATATATAAAGAGATGATTTTCAGCATGTATTTCATATGATTACACACATTGTTTCCTCAGGATTGGAGGATGATATACAATTTTTATATGGTTACTTATATATATTTACCACATAACTAATTTGAGATTCCATACATTTACATTAGTACATTTAATGCACATATTAATTAAATTTTTGCTCATTCATAAATATGATTTAATAAAGATCTGGTTTACCTTGTACTGTAAATATTTAGCATTAAATTGTAATTGATGAAAAGCATGGGAGTATCCCATATGTGAACTTTAAATTGTCAGTTTAAAGTTACAATTTTAAGTAAGAATAACAACTAGCAGAGCAAACATGCAATTAGGAATATTACTGTACTAGCTTCAGCGAATTATTTTCCAGGGTTTTTTGGCCTAGTCTGCAACACACCTACAGATTTATTTTGGATTTGTCTTCATGGAGTTTGCTAAATTCTATTTAGTGTTGGAAGGTCTTCCTGAGTCCTGGGTGTCTTGACTTGACTGTCTCTGTGACTGTGTGCGCATATGCATACAGAGACAGCCGGGAGCAGCTTCTGAAAAAGCCAACCAGTTGGAAAAAGATATGGCAGCTTTAAAGATTTGAAAAGTAGTGTTTTGTATTTACTTCTGTGTATTCTGAATCACCTCTATGGCGCTACTTGCTAGTTTCATAATTGAATTTTGATTTCAAGAAAACGCATGCTGTTCCATGATGAACCTTTTTCAGATCTTCAGGCTCTAATCCTTTGCTTATTTGTCTGGGATTTATTTCAAAAAGAATATATATAGGATTGCACTGGAGGTAGCAATTTATATCAGCTCCGCAACTATGATTAATTTTATCGGAGTTAGTTATATTACAAAATGCCTTGAAAATATCTATGTGCCTACCATTATGAAAGTCCTAATCCATGCATATACACAGCTATTCATTCTGAAAATTATTTTCATTGTAAGGTGATCAGTATTGAAAGAATTTATAGAAATGTATAGCCCTGGATCTGTGGTCATCTAGATTTTAAATTTTAAATCTGCATATATCTTCTAGGAATCAGTGGGAATCTTGGAATCATTTTCTCTTTTTATGGCATAGTTTAATTTTGAATGGAAGAGAGTTTAGAGATCAGGAATATGGGCTTTGAAATCTCATCGGTCTAGTGAAAGGTAATTTAAAGCTTACGAACTGCTTCAATAATGAGAAGGAATTAAAAGGAAAGGAAGAGAAGGAGAAAGAAATAATATAGTTTGTTAAAGCAGAATAAATGAAAAAGGCATGAAAAGCACATTCAGCTTTAGCTAAGGATTTTACTTCATGGTCCTTGGAAGAGATACAAGGGATGTGAACATTGTAACCAAACATTATCAGAAACTCTATTTTTTTTAAACCCTTAGGGCTTCTCCCTCCTTATTGGTATCGATTATAAAGATGTTTATGCTTTTAATGTATTAAAACGACTAGAACATTTCTTTATTTTGAATTTACATGTGGAACCTGAAGTTTTATTTAAGATATCTTATGCTGAATTCATGTATGAATTATACCATTGCTGAATGATATATTATTCACACAATGTCACAAAACCTAAGGGGGACATTGAATCCTGTCTTTTGCTCAATGTGAAATCCAAAGTAAACTACACCTGACAAGATATTTTTACAGCTTCTGCTTATCTGTAATGTTACAAAAGGTACAAAAAGTTTTATTTGGGCTTGCCATGTATAGTTCTTCACATTTATCTTAACACAGAAAATAGATAACTGAAGCCTCTTAATTTATAACTATAATAGCAATAGCACTTAGACTTATATATTGTTTCATAATG
This sequence comes from Pseudoxenodon macrops, assembly GCA_032467955.1. Lineage (NCBI taxonomy): Eukaryota > Metazoa > Chordata > Lepidosauria > Squamata > Pseudoxenodontidae > Pseudoxenodon > Pseudoxenodon macrops. Next base: position 10,605 of record JANHFT010007693.1, on the reverse strand, counting down.
CTTTACAGCCGTCTCTAAGTGGTTTACAGAGTCAGTGTATTATTCCCAAAAATCTGAGTCCTCATTTAACGACCTTGGAAGGATGGAAGGCTGAGTCAACCTTGAGCCAGTTAGGATCAAACTCCTGGCTGTGGGCAGAGTTAGTTTGCAGTACTGTATTCTAACCACCATGCCACCATGGCTCTATGCTATGTTACAGTATAGGTATTCCTTGATTTAGGGCCCCAATTAGGAATAAAAAATTGTTAAACAGAGCAATAACTAAGTGAGATCTCTCAAATCACTCAGTGAGTGAGATATCATGTGGTTGTGATTTGCAGCTCCCCCTGCCAGCTTTGCTTGTCAGAAGTTGTCTTAGGAAGGTTGTGACCACAGGGTGTTGCCACCATTGTAAATGCGAGGGCCTGAATCGCAATCATGTGACCACAGGAGTAGTATGAAGGTAATAACTTCAAGGATGGGCCTTAACTCACATTTAACTTTGGGCTAAATGAATGATCGTAAATCGAGGATTACTTGTAAGGATGGTGTTCTTTGTACCGTGTTTCCCCGAAAATAAGACAGGGTCTTATTTTCTTTTGACCCCTGAAATAAGCATTTGGCCTTATTTTTGGGGAGGTCTTATTATTTTTGAGGTACAGGAGGCGGCGAGCATGGTCACCTCATGGCTGTTGCTGTGTTTCAGAGAGGGCTTATTTTCAGGGAACGGCTTATTTTTAGCGCATGCACTCAAAAGCCTGATTGGGCTTATTATCCAGAGAGGTGTTATTTTCAGGGAAACAGGGTACAATAGTGTGAATAACTTTTTTTCATTAATTTAATTCTGTCACGTAAATACAAACTGCAAAATGTTTATTTGTTATTTTTTATAACAAATCTATTACAGCTCAGTCAGTGTTGTGTATATGTGTACATGCTTACACACACAAACATGCACACATACAAGCATATACAAACATGTATAATGTTTGGTAGACATCAATATGCTCATAGATTTTTTTTCATTGGGATTTGTCTTCAGCAGCATCTTTATTTACAAGAATGGATGGCTACAGCTCAAAGAATTGTAAGCCACCTAGAGTCACCTGATTGAGATGGGAAGCCATAGAAATTAAATAAATAAACTCAGTGATTTGTTTCTCTGTTGTCTTCTACTACCCCCATCCCAACATTAGTACAGCATCTAGGAGAAGAAGAGATTTTCTGTTGAAATGAATGTCTTAGATCTGGCCATGCCCATGACTGCCATTTTGTGTGTCAATGTTTTTATTAACTTCATCTACTGCTATTGCTAATAGACCTATTTTTCAACTATTTATGTCATTGTATTACATTACATTGTTGCAATTCCTTTTGTTTTTATCACCTTGCCTGCAGAAACAATATTTTAATATTTTCACTTCTGTGGTTTACTCATAGGAAGAATACAAAAGAGTTCATTAGTGTCTTTTAGAAATACTGTTAAAATTATACTAAAAGTGTAGGGTTTTTTTATGTCTATATAATTGTCTCACTATTTAAAGCAGTGGTCCCTAACTTTTCTGGCTTTTTGGGACCTGAGAGGGGATTGTTCCACACAAGCAGCAGGAGAGTGGGCTCATCTACGTAGCTTCATTTGTGCAAGCGCAAATGGAGATTCATGTGCTTGCATATACGCCCACCACTTGCACAATTGCAGCTCTGTGCACTTTTCTGCCACTTACACGACCCAGTTCCAAACAAGCCGCAGCCCAGGAGTTGGGGACTCCCTGCTTTAAAGTACCCGATAGGAGGAAATACTTCTAATATAGCACTTCCTAATTATGATTCAATAAAGTCAGCCATATGCAATCTCTTGATAATTTCAAGATTTTGTTTCTTGTTGCTTTATACTATGTTAAGAAGGGAGAAAAATATTCCTGTTTGGTCAGAGCAATTTTGTTCCTTGTTTGTACTGCCACCTAGCAAACCTTTACAACTAAAAGTTGCTGTGGATAAATTATTCATGGAAACTTAATACATATCTTAAAACTGCCTTTTTATACCCATGCTATTTGAATTAGATAACTATATTTAGATCTGAATAGGAACAGCATTAAATTCTAGGAATTAAAACAGCCTTGAGTGGGAAATACATTTTCCAAAAGTTTATATCTCACTATAAACATCAGAGAAACCTAGCAGATAACTTCAATAAAACATTAAAATATATCTCCTACTATAATGCTGATAATCCCTGATGGTACCAGCCTTACCCTTAAAACATTCTCTGAAAACCTGTTTTTACCAGTTTTTGGAAGATTACCAGAATGGATACTAATCTAGTTTTGTGAAACAGGCTATTTCATGACACATGGGACTGTCAGTGAAAACCTGCTCATGACTCTCTTAAACTCCTAACAGTAGTAGTGAACGTTTAGTAAATTTGATCAAAAAGAATATATTGGACATATCAGTTAGAGAAGGCAGTCAAGCAAACAAATGCCTGAGAGCCAAATGATACAAGCATTATAGCTTAAAGCCAGCCCTTTGAATTGCATCCAGAAACCCATTGGCAAGAGCTTTTCTGTCATGACACCCACACTTTAGAATATCATTGCCTCAGATTAGGCAGGCTCAGTCCTTTGGCATTTCATTAGGCCTTAAAGACCTGGTTCTGTCATCAGGTCTGGGGATTAGGCTCATGTAGCAGAGCCCATACAATGATTGCTTTGATTTGTTATTGATGAATTTGCTTTTACCTTCACAGCCACTTATATGTGTTTATGTAGTTGCCATTCCTTTCTTTTTTTTAAAAACTACCAGTAATTCTATCTTACCCATCATTTGTTCAGCAACTGTTCAAAGTTATGACAGTGCTGAAAAAAATAGCTTTACTATTTTCACAGCATCGCTCAATCATGTGATTGCTATCACAGTCAGTATGCATTGTCTTATGCCTGACCTATAGGGTTTTTCTTTTCTTTCCCCCTTCCTGTTGCAGAGCAGATTGATTGGACAGAAAGAAAATGCAAGAAAGTAAGTTGTTTGCTTTTCTACACATAAAAAGCAATGTGCTGGCAACTCATGTTTGGGGCGGGTATTGAAAAAAATAAGCAATTTCCATGGACATCACTCCTTTGCCTCACCCTTTCCCAGCTGCCAATGCAATCTCATTGCGTTTGTATTCAAGAGCAAACAACTATCAGTCTTTCACTTACAAGTATTCGTTCAGTGACATTGTTCAAAGATGCAGCGCTGCTGAATGAAGGAACTTAGGATCCATGTCCAAAGTTACAGTCATTGGAGTCCCCCTGCAGTTATGATCAGAATCCAGGTGCTCGGCAGCCCACCTGCATTTATAGCCATAAGTAGTTTCAAATCCTCCCTCCTACCTATCTTCCCCCATCCACGCCCCTTTGGCTACCCAACACCCACTGGCTCTGCTACCCTTCCGAGCTTCTCTAATCTCCTCTGTTTCTGTAGCAATTCCTGTTTTGCTTGACCCTCCCACTCCCACAGCAGAGAGAAGAGATTTCTACTGTAAACTGCTTGCATAGCTTTCCTATGACTCCCACCCTTGAATTGTAGTTTGATTGCAGTGTTTTTGAAATATACAAGGCAGGAGCATCCTAAGGGGACAAGGGAGTGGTTAGGAGGCAAAGAATAGCCAAAGGTGTGAAACTGATTGGTCTTATCTCTTTCCAGCAACAGGAAAGAACAAGTGTCCTTATACGACTTCCCATTTAGCAATCTCTTCACTTCGTGGCAGAGTTGGTCATTAAGCAAGGACTATCTGTATTGTTAGAGTCATGAATTTGAGGTGGATGAACATATCAATTTAATTAATGAACTAACTCAGGTTCAGCTGCTATGTGGTGTTAGATAACACCAGTTAGATGAGCAAATCTCATTCAGCAATAACATGTTATACAGAATATAGAGAAATATCCTGTTCTGTTCTAGTTCTGGTTTCCAAGTTACCTTCAGAGGTAGTCTCATCAAAAGCTCATTGCAGTACAAGGCACGTGGTGATTTAGGCCTGAGATAATATTGCTCACAACTGCATGCCACTAAGTCTCCTTTCAGCACAGGCTCAACTTGCCTAGTGACCACTTGTAGAAAATAAAGAAAATCAACTTGATAGAAACTCTAACCTAGGTAAAAGGACAAAACATTTTTAAAGTTCAGAACAATGAGATAACATTCAGGAGTAGTTCAGGCAGATGACTTCAGGGGTGGGTTATAACTTACCTCGTCGGCAGTTCGCTGCCCCCCGCACCGCGTGGGTGCGCCTCACGCACGCACCTCATGCATGCGCACATGCGCAGTAGGGAAAAACCCCAATTTGTTTTTTAAGAAAGGCTGAAAACAAGATGGCAACGCATGCACAGTGCCGGAAACTCGGCTTCTGCGCATGCACAGAAGAAAAAAATATCCGTAAATTATTTTTTTACAATTCCCCCCCCCAAAAAAAAATTCCAAAATAAGATGGCGCTCATGGAGCAGCAGAACTGGCTCCGTGACATCACCAGCAGCTACTACTTCTACTTGGTAGAACCGGTCCGAACCAGTAGGAACCCATCTCTGGATGACTCCCTGATCCATTGAAAGAGGAGGAGATCCTATATCCTTAATGACTAAAGAGTGACTTACCACAGTGGACAAAGGACCAAGGAACAAATTAACAAGTGGGTAGCCCTGAGAAATGTTACATTGTAACCTAAGAGAGTCTGAAATATTTTGATTTGTAATAATTTTGGGGCTGTGTTGTGAGTAATAAATCTCAATCCACTGAACAAAACCCTATGGAAATTCATATCTAATGGGTTTCTTTAATAATTTAATCTGAACCAAATCAAAATCTTTTTCTGTCCTTAGCTATATTTACTGTATCAATTAATAACTGCAAATTGACTGGTGCCTGATAATTTTTGATAAACCTTAGTGGGAAAAATAAAGTATATTTAATAAGTAAGACCTTCTGTAAGTATTTAGCCAGTATGGCAGTTAAGATCTTAGTATTTATATTAATGAAATAGTCCTATAACTAGGACAATTAGGTCCCTTCACCCTTGGTAGCGATACCAAGTTAAGTATCTGCACCCGTATATAACGCATAACTTTTCCAGTGGTGTCATGTAAATAATGAACAAAGGGAGTATCTTTCAAATGAATGTCCATCAAGTTGATTTCTCCTCTCTTTCCAATTGGAACCACCCATTGAGGAAGAAACGGAGCAACTGCATAGTACTGCCTCAAACTCCTGTCCTTTACTGGTAATCTAGACATATGCCCTATTCAAGGGTACGTAATAATACTGAGAAGTACAATAGGATGAAGAATTCTAAATGTCACAGTTTTTAACAGTTAAAATCCATTGTAGACTGAGTAAGTGGCTTCTAACAGCCAAAGCTTTTAAAATTCCTATCAGTAGTCTGCTTCTAAAGTATTTCTAAGTTTATAGAAATATTATTATAAAAATTCTATAGAATAATACTTATATTTATTCTTTCTGTCCAAAACGGAGGAGCATTAGGAGTATATAAATACAATTTGGATCCTTACAGTGGTTTGGAGTCCTTGGATTAGTCTTCTACATTAATACTACTGGTAGATTCAAAATAAATTTGGTGATGTCATATGAATCAGATATGTTTGGCCAGTAGTATTTAATGGTTGATGTATTACTTATTGATGAAAAAGCCATATCTAAGGAATCTGATTGGTATTTATGTATGTGTCCATTCTTTTAAAAATTTGATTTTTTTCATTCCTTGCTGTCATTAAAATATAGTACAATTTTGATATCCAGTGCTTTGTTCCTACTGATGATCTACCTCAACAGCAGCAGTGAGAGGAGGCAAGCTTTCCTGCAGCTCCTTGTGAACTGACAAAATCCTCTCATTAAATGGTTTGGGAGATTTTTCACAGTTTGGTGAGTAGGAAAGTAGTGTAAGTTGAGACAGAAGAGAAAAATCAGTTCCAATTTGCAGTTATATTTGTCCTTGTTATACATTAAATCCTAGCCCAAAATTTTTGATTCTTATTTTTTAAATCTAAACTATTTTTATAACTTATGAATTTTTAAGAAGTCAATTCAAACTGTGGTATTACTAACATCAGAAGGTGGGAGTGTCAAATCAAAACTAATTTCCAAATGTATAAGAGGTGCGGTGGCTCTGTGACATAAAGATGCTGGAGATGGTCTTTGGTCTAGTGGCTCAAGTCCTAGCACCATGTGGCAGAGTGAGCTCCCATCACTTCTGCCCACGTAGCAGTTTGAATCATGCTACATGTGAAGTAAATAAATAAGTACCACTTTGGAAACTTGGTAACGTTTTGTGCAGACGGAGGGACCCCTGCTGTTGCTAGATGTGTCCAGATGGTAGCACCCAATTATGAGGGACATCGATGGTGAGACAAGGCCCCAGATGACACCGCAGGATGCCACTCGTCTCAGACTAGCACTCTTTGGCAGTCAAATAACTACTTTATACTAACTATGTAGTTTCCTGACTAATTGTACCACTGCCATAGGCTAAATAAATAAACAGATAAATCCAATTATGTGGCCTCAAGAGGAGTATTTTCTGAATTATGTTCTGAAATACTGTTTTATGTAGTCAAATTTGATCTTTTTGCTAAATTGCTTTTTTGTGTTTTTATAGAGGAACATAGGACACGGGTAGAAACGCTTCTAGGTCACAGATGTTTATTCATAATTTTAACTATAATAGGCAGTAAGCATACCTGTTTCATAATCTTAACTAGCCCTAACACTGATAATGTTTTGTTTTTTACATCAGTCGAATTGTTACTTCATGGTAGATTACAAGAGTGATACATAGTATCATACATCTTAGACTCTTATATAATATGTCTGTATTCATGAATGGGTTGTATAGCTGCTGGGCAATTCCTTTTAATAGTTTCAACACACCCAAATGTGGGCTTGCAATTTCAGACAGAAAATGCCACAGGGCAGTTCAGAGATTAAAGCGTTTTTACCCTGTTTGTTTTGTGTTTATTTGTATTGAAAGACAAGGATTCTTAACAGACATAGAAATGCTGTGCCATTTCATCCATCCCTTGCAAAGCTCTGCATTAAATATCCTTTTTGGGTCTAATTTAAAAAAGGATCTCTTGAGATTCTTAAATTGACTGACATAAAGTAAACATTTGTTTTCTTTTCATTACTTGGTCTTAGGAAGTTTTTTTTTTCCCCAGACAAGCTTTTGGAGAAATTTATGATCTTTTTGAATTCTGTCATCTTATATTTTTCCCCTGAAGTCATTTATAAAATTTCTTTGGTTAGTAAAATATTATGACATTTCAAATCTAATATTATATTTTTACTTCCAGTTATTTAGAGTAAGTCCCATGCTGGTTGGTGAAAATATCTAAGATTCCATTGCAAGATTGTTCAGCTGAAGAAGAAAATATCATTTTAACTTTTCAAGAAAGTTAAAACTGTCATTTTTACAATAAATAATACAATACAATATACAATATACAATAGGATTGAGGCCAATTCAATTTAGCAGAACTTATTTGTTGGTACATTTGAAATTTCTCCTGAAAGGCTACTGTATAAACTTATGGTTATCCACTGATTACTGATAGTTCTTGAGTAATGACTATAATGTAATCGGCTCATCCCAGTTGTAACTTGTGACAGTTGCAAATTGGATCACTCATGTGACTGACCCAATTTTATGACTTTTTTCGTGGTTGTCATTAAGTGATTCATTGTGCTTGTTAATCAGATCTGTGGTCATTAAATAAATGCTATGGTCATTAAGTAAACTAGGTGGTTCACTATGGACACACTTTTCCAAAATCCAAAATGCTGGTTTTCAGCAAAAACGTTGTAAAATGTATTCATGTGACCACAGAATATTTCAGATGGCCGTAAATTCAGCTCTGTTGTCAAGTGTGTAAAGTGGAGTCATATGACCATGGGGGGGACAACTGTCAGAACTTTGAATTTGCTTCATAAGTACCACCAGAGAGGTTCATTATAACTTCATATGGTTGCTAGGCAAACAGTCATAAGTCAAGAATTACCTGCAATTGATTTTTATGTTTTAGTGGTTCTGGCTCTAAGTGAAGCAACTGATCTCATTGATAGCTAAGCCCCTCAAGGATTTTAAAAATAATATATAATAACCACATTTTTAAAGATAAAGATAATAACCAACTTTTAATTGCACCTAGAAACAGCACCCAGAGCAGCTCTCACAGTATTGGTGTTATATTGAATACTATGTCGTCCCTTTTAATTTGTGGTCCACCACATTCTCCATAGTGGTGGATATAGCATCCAGGAATGGGTTAACCTCGTCTACTAAGCTGATTGGACTGAGTTTGTCAGACACCTCTGTTGCTATCCCTTCCAGCTTTTTGACTCAGTCACTCAGCTTGGACAGACGTGCCAACCGTTCTTTGAATTTGAAAGATTGCTTTATTCCTGGATTCTATATTCTTCAGAGTCTTCTCTCCATGAGCTATTGTACAGCTGACTCCCTATCGTCAGTTGAGTTCATTTAGTATCAGTTGCAGTTTCCACATGGTCTTCAGGTGTATTTTTATATAGAATAGAATTGAATTGAATTCTTTATTGGCCAAGTATGATTGGATACATGAGGAATTTGTCTTTGGTGCATATGCTCTCAATATACATAAAAGGGGAAAAAAGGAAAAAGGAAAAAATACATTCATCAAGAATCATAAGATACAACAATTAGTGATAGTCATAGGTTACTAATAAGCAATCAAATCATACTAGGAAATAAACAGAACAATATAAATAGTAAAAATACAAGCAATATGGTTACAGTCATAAGTGGGAGGAGAGAGGTAATAGGAAGGATGAGAAGAAGAATAGTAATATAGTCTTAGTAAATAGTTTGACAGTGTTATGGGAATTAGTTGTTTAGCAGAGTGGTGGCATTTGGGAAAAAACTGTCCTTATGTCTAGTTGTTCTGGTGCATAGGTGCTCAATGGCATTGTTTTGAGGGTAGAAATTCCTGATGCCACCAGACTTTAAATTTTGGACTTAGATAACTTAGAACTATGCTGCCTTCAGTCTGACATAAGCGTAGTACATAAAATTATCTGCTACAATGTCCTACTTGTGAATGACTATTTCAGCTTCAACCACAACAATACACGAGCAAACAGCAGATACAAACTTAAGTTAAACTGCTCCAAACTCAATTGCAGAAAATACGACTTCAGTAACAGAGTTGTCAATACCTGGAATGCACTACCTGACTGTGATTTCTTACCCTAACCACCAAAACTTTAACCTTAGACTGTCTACTGTTGACCTCACCCCATTCCTAAGAGGTCTGTAAGGGGCGTGCATAAGAGCACCAACGTGCCTACCGTCCCATTTATTCGTATCCTTAAATCCCTAAATCATGTTTATACCTATATCTGTTATCTTATACGTGTTTGACAAAAAAAATAAAAGAATACTGGTAGCAGATTTGGAAGGGATCTTGGTGATCTTACAGTCCAACCCTCTGCTCAAGCAGGAAACTCTCTACCATTACTGAGAAATGGTTTTCCAATCACTTCTTAAAAACCTCCAGTGTTGGAGCACCCACAACATCTGGAAGCAAGTCGTTCCACTAATTTCTTGCTACTTCAAAAAGATTATTTTCTGAAACATGTTTTACCAGGTTCCTGATGTTTGAAAGGAAATAAGATGACAACAAGGGATCCAGTAATAGTAATATCTCGTCATGATTTCAAAGGATGTTGAGTCATGTTCAAAACAATCAATATATAGGAAAGTTTCCCTCAAGTTGAGTTTGACTCCTGGTGACTTCATCAATACATCCATGTTGTTCCCTTCACAGCAACACAAAAGCATCTTCTTTCAGGACTTTTAATTCTGTTTGCAGCCCTTAAGATTTCCCATCAAAACTCCAACTGTACTTAGTGCTAACACCTGCTGTGTCACCAATAATAAAAAATAACAAATGAAACATTCTCCTTCCTTCCTTCCTTCCTTCCTTCCTTCCTTCCTTCCTTCCTTCCTTCCTTCCTTCCTTCCATCCATCCTTTGAAGGGAAAGTCATTTGGCAATGTTGGAGGGGAACCTTAAGGTAGAAAAGTCAAATTTGAACATTGATTTGCATAACATTTCCATAATTTGTACACTGATTTGTGTAACAATTTTTGCTACTTAGCCCCAACCACTTCAGCCTAGGCCAGGGGTATCAAATTTGCAATGTCACATTGTATCACAACTTTCCCCCCCTTTGCTAAACTGGGGGTGGATGTGGCCAGAGTGTGATGCATCCAGCCTGCAGCCCTCGAGTTTGACACCCCTGGCCTAGGCCTTTACTTGGGTTTTACTATGTCTTACTTTCAGTCATGTGCAATTATGGTAAGTCTCCCTTTATTCTTTGAATAGCGCATCATACAATCACAGCCTTAAAGTGGCCACCTGAAACTGTATAGGAAACTTGAACAGGCTCTATTGAACAGGAAGAGGAAGGAGTACATGCAGCCAAAGGAGAGAGGATATACAGATATTATTGTGTAGTGGGTTTTAGTAGGCAAGAACCAGACCAGCATATCTGCAACAGCATTTATTGACTCAAAAATGAAACTGAGGAACTGCAGGC
>JANHFT010007692.1:39340-50795 GCA_032467955.1 Pseudoxenodon macrops | reverse complement strand
TGTCAAGAATGATAAGGTGCAACACGTAATGATACTCATAGGGTACAAATAAGCAATCAGGAAACAGTATCAATAAGGAGTCATAGGATACAAGCAACAAGTTACAAGTTGCATAAGCAAACCATAGTGGTACTGATAGAATCATACAGTCTGAAGGGACCTTACACTACATTTAATCAGAGAGGGAGGGAGGAGGGAAAGAGAGAGAGGGAAAGAGAGAGAATTATATACACTAAATTTGTAATCTGCCCAGAGAATATTGTTATTGGGCAGATTAAGTAAGTAAATAAAAGTAAATAAGACAATATCTTTAGCTAGAAATTTTCCTTTATAAAATAGAATATTTTATCCTATGTTACACTCAAAACTGTTTCTCAGAAATTTCTCCACACTGAAAAAGAGATTACCTCTGTGAAGACGGAGAACAGTCTGTTTGAGAAATTTGAATTGTATTTCCCTTGACAAATGGAATTAGTTATGCATTCTTTGAATCCTAGGATGAATATACAAGTTGTTTAGAGTGTCTCAGTGTTGAAAGCCAGAGATTGCAAAATGTTTCAAGTTTGAAATGGCTATTTTATGCATTTCAAGCCTAGGAAAAAAAAACTGTATTCCAACATTTCATTCCAACCTCAAAACCAAACACTTCATGCTGGCTTTGTTTTGTGCCATATTGTTTCAGGAGTTTCCATTTTCAACTCAATAGGGGCAGGTCAGTCGAAGCAGTAACCATAAGTTCTATCCATCCATTCACCCTGCCTTTGTCTGGACTATATTGAGCAGTACCATGTGTAATAAAGAAGAAATTTGTTAACTATATTCACAATCAGATTGAGTTGTGGTGCTTCGGGTCAGTCTTGTAGTTTGCAATACAATGGACCTTTCTTTGCTGAATCTTCACAAAACAATCTGTCCTGTTGAGCAAATTTCACCAGATATATCTGACAGTTGTCACTGATGTATTTGCTTAGAAGACAAAGCTCTTCCTTAAATGCATTTAGGCCAGAAAAACTAAATGCACGGGTATAGAATAGGTACCCTGTTTCCCTGAAAATAAGACCTAGCATGTTTTTAATGTGTGTGCCTAATATAAGCCCTACCTCCCCAAAATAAGCCCTACTTAAGAGTGGCCTCCTGCCTCGCCGCAAGCAAGCAGAAGAAGTGGGTCTCCAGTACATGGGGGAAGAGAAATAAGACACCCCTGAAAATAAGCCCTGGTACTTATTTTGGGGCCCAAAAGAAAATAAGACCCAGTCTTATTTTCGGGAAAACACGGTAGTACCTTGCTCAATAGTAGCAATAGCAATAGCACTTAGACTTATATACCAGTCCACAGTACTTTACAGTCCTCTCTGAGTGGTTTACATAGTCAACATATTGCCCCCAACAATCATTTTACGGACCTTAGAAGGATGGACATTCGAGTCAACCTTGAGCTGATGAGTTTTGAATTGTAGTCATAGTAGTAACTGTGAAAAGGACCTTGGACTCCTAGTGAGCCTAGTGTGCTGCATCTGCCAAAAAAGCTGACACAGTCCTAGACAGTATTAACAGAGAGACAGAATCAAGACATGTGAAATGTCAGTACCACTTTATAATGTTTAAGTAAGACCATACTTGGAATATTGCATCCAGTTTTTGTTGCCACAATATAAAAAATAATGTTGAGACATTAGTAAGTGTAGAGAAGAGCAACAAAGAGGATTAGAGGACTGGAGGCTAAAACATACAAAGGACATTTGTAGGAATTGGGTATGTGTAGTTTAATGAAAAGGACTAGGGTGTTAGTAGTGTTCCAATATCCAAGGGGCTGCCACAAAAAAGAGGGGGTCAATCTATTCTCCAAGACACATGAAGGCAGGACAAGAAGCAATGGATGAAAACTGATCAAGGAGAGAACCAATCTAGAATGAAGAAGACATTTGTTGACAGAACAATTTATCAAAGTTCAGGGTGCTGTAATATTGGAAGTTTTTAAGATGAGATTGGACAACCATTTGTTTGAAATGATATAGGGTTTCCTACTTGAGCAGGGTGTTGGACTGGAAGATTTCTAAAGTCCCTTCCATTATTCTGTTAATGTATCTGTTAAATTGATTTCAGTCTATCTTGCCTGGGAGAAAACTGACATTAGGCTAATAAAAGGCCTGATGCGGCCACACTTGGAAGAAGCAAGAGGATTAGGGGCAGACTAGATTCATTTTTAAAATAAAACTAAATTTTAAACATCATTATAATTACCCCTCTATATTTGGTAAGTTCTTTACTTCTATCACAATACAAATTGCAGAAAACAATGGACTTTTGGTTTGGTTTATGGGATTTATCTAAGGCTTTCAATGATCTCTCTTGGATCTTCCATCTTTCACTCCTGATTTACAGGTTTATTTTTATGTTCCTGATTAATTTTGTATAAACATGTTTTTGGGGATTTGTTATATTGAGCCAAGGTGGCGCAGTGGTTAGAGTGCAGCACTGTAGACTACTTCAACTGACTGCTAGCTGAAGTTTGGCAGTTCAAATCTCACAGGCTCAAGGTTGACTCAGCCTTCCATCCTTCCAAGGTGGGTAAAATGAGGATCCAGATTGTTGGGGGTAACATGCTGACTCTGTAAACCACTTAGAGAGGGCTGCGAAGCAGTATATACGGTAAGTCTAAGTGCTATTGCTATTGCAGTATCCTTAAACTTTTAAACATCACCCTGAAGTGCTATTTCATTTAGCCTGTCTGGACATTTTGACAATATATTTAATAGCTTAATAAATTGTTACATGATTACATGCTCATGCTTATTATTTGGAACATGTCGCAGTTTATGATCATATCATGTAGTGATGGAAATTCTGATCCCAATCACCATCATTAAGACAGGACTACCTGTACTGATTTTTCCATGTCAGCTACCTTGCTTTCTTTAGGAAGCAAGGGTAAATAAAATATAAGTGCTTTCAGATGAATACATTGAATGCTTCCAGTCAAAATGTGACAATGATTCTGATCCTTTCTAAATCTTTATCACCCTGATGCTATCATCAAGAGTTTACTTTCCAAAACTATGTCTGTCCTCACTGGACAGCAGTGAAACCCAACAAGGGAACTTTAATCGTTAGCTTTGGATAAAGGAAACTCAGTTTTTCCAGAAGACACTACAATGTTGTTGCCATCATTTGTGTAGGCTTGCTGTGATACTCCAACAAAGTATCATATGCAGATAGGTTAACTGGGAAGCATTTCCCCCCCAGTTCTTTCAATTAAATCAACTCTTTTTTGCTATGGTACAGAATGAACAACAGAGCTGCCTTTGTGTTTCAAATGAAGTCATTTGTTGTTAAGATGATGGGCTGTCCTAGGAGACGTTTTTGCCAGAAAATTGAAAACAGCAATTGAAAAGCTAATGAGTAAAGCAATAAGATTTCCTTCATGGCCATGGGACCTCCCAGGAGGTTGGCACAACCTTTTGGATGAAAACGATGGAGACCCATATTGGAATACAACATATATCAAGCTGCTATCATTTCACAAGTGTTCATATTTATTTCAGCTGTTTTTAATCACGTTATCTGGGAAAACCAGCTTTCTAAGGTATTCCAATTTGCCAGCATTCACTCAGTTAACATACATTTCATATGGAAATAAAATGGTTTATAAAAGTTCAGTAATTTGATATTTCAGTGTTATTGCTTTCTCTTCAAAATATTCTGAAGAAATTAGTTCTTAAAATGGGATTTGATGGCCACGACCGCAGAGTGTTTTGTAAGCAAACTTTGCACATTTTTACCTACTGTTCCAATGGGGGTAATTTAGTGTATGTGAATTGATATAATAATTCTCCACTGCATATCATTTTGTAACCACTAATGTATTCCTTAGAGCAAGTCTCAAAAAGAACTGAGAAAAGGCAAGTGGTTCAATGCCCTAATACAGAAGAGTGGATAATATTTTGTCCAACAAATGAAAGGGGGACGGGTTCCTTTGATTTATTTCCCATTAAAGTTGATAATCCAAACTCAGTAAATAAACTCTGTTGAATTCAGCGAGGGTTGCTTTTGAGCAGACATACAGACTTGCTTCAATCATTATTGTGGATTTGGAAAATTGGCTGTGTAAACTGTTCTACACACATACTAACTGTATATACATATTGTCTCATGTTTAACTACTAACAATGAAACAGTTATGAAATAGTTTATAACAAAATCCCAAAGAGCTACCCCTAGACTCCTTAAATCATGAATTAAATCTTTTAAAAAAATATTGTTAATTACAATATTTTTTATTGTTAATTATATTTATTGTGAATTATATCAATGAAATATTGTTAATTATAAATAGAAAGCTAACATGCTGAAAAAGCAAAACACCCACAACCTATTTATCCATAAGTATTATGATGGATACCACAGAGGTCCTTCTCAGAGGATAAAGAACATCCAGGGAGCTGATATGCTGGTGGTAAATGAATGTTTTCTAACAAGCCTATCTTGTCAGGCAAGACTTGGATGGTTATTTTGTTAGGGCCTTTACAGCAATGCATCCTTTGCTTCATATAGATAGGCCTGTGGCTTCACCTAGAATAAGCAAGAGTCGTATTTTCCAAAACGTTCATAATGAAAACAGAAAAAAAAGCAAGAAGATGAATCAGTTATTTTTATTATTGTATAATGTCACAGTGGGACACGATGGTTCAGCTAACATGCTGAGCTTGTCAATAAGAAAGGTCGGCAGTTCAGCAGTTCGAAACCCTAGCCTCGCGCAATGGATTGAGCTCCTGTTACTTGTCCCAGCTTCTGCCAACCTAGCAGTTCGAAAGCATGTAAAAATGCAAGTAGAAAAATAGGGACCACCTTTGGTTGGAAGGTAACAGCATTCCATGTGCCTTCGGAGTTTAGTCATGCTGGCCACATGACCACGGAGAACGTGGTCAGCTCTGGCTCTTCACTTTGTAACAGAGATGACCACCGCTCCTTAGAGTTGGGAACAACTAGCACATATGTGCAAGAGGAATCTTTACCTTAATGTCACAGCTGCTAGTTTTTTAGCTAGTGGTCTAAATTCACACTGAATTTTTCCAAAGAACCTAGAATTCTGTATAGATAGTCTTCAACTTACAATCATAATTGAGATCAGAATTTCTATTGCTAAGGAAGGCAGTTGTTAAATAAGCTGTGCCTGATTTTATGACCTTTGTTGACATGGTTGTTAAGCAAATCATTGTAATTGTTATATGAATCATGAGGTAAATTCAATAAATCTGTATTCTCCCGTTGTCAAAAGCTGGCTGGGACAGTCACAGATGGCAATCACATCACTCCAGGATACTGCAACCATCATAGATACATGGCAATTTTCAAGCATCCCAATTTTGTTCATCTGGCCTTGGGGGTACTGCAACTAGTTAAAAAGATTATAATTAAAGAAGAACTCCCACTAATGCAGAATAAAGAAAAGCATTTTAACTCTGGAAGAATTTAAGGGTGTTTTGTGACACAATGTACTCAAAAGGTATTCTTTAGACTGTCTGATACAATAAAAATGGGCTTAAAAGAAGAAATTGAAAAATAGTTGAAAAGCAGGTTGTTTTGGATATAGATTTCAATATGACAGCTATAAGAATGATATTGACAACAATGTTGCACAAGACGAACAAATGAAACAGACAGAAGTTTTAGTAGTGAAATAGGACATACAAATAATAAAACCAGAATAATAACTTTGTTTCCTGGATCTTATCTCAGAAAAGTGATTTGAACAACTTTCTTACTCTGAATTTACAAAAGATGTGTTATACTTATGATGGAACTCCTGAGAAAATCAAAAGAGAGCAGATAATACACTTTTGAGACATTACCTAAAAGGAATAAACAAACCTAGAACTAAGGGGCCTATTAGATCAAGGTCAAACTATATATATGATTGCCTCTTTTTTAACCGCTTTTAATGGGTTTTTCTTGACTAGGACTGAATGATGAGTCTTTAAAATTTTGTTTATAGATAAGATATGGAAGAAGAAAGACATGCTGTATTTTTAGAGAAAGTGATAAGCTCTGATATTATAATTGAGAAGAGATGAAGAGAAGATGATAAGAAATTAATTTGTGGGACATCACTTGAAGAGATTAAGGATTAATATTTTCAATTTGTTGTTTCTAGTAGTACTTAATGGAATTTTTCTTGATTAAGTTTGAACAATGAAGTTTTAAAGATTTTTTTTGTAGATAAGAGATAAAACATGAAAATAATATTTTTCCTTTGCATTTCTAGAGAAAGTGACAAGTATTTTATAAAGGAAAGGAAAGAATTATGAAATGTACTTCTTTAAAGTGAAATGTCCGTGTGTGTATGTGTGTGTGTCCCCGTGTGTATTGTTTCTGACAGTTCTTAATGGACTTTTTCTGATTAAGATTGAAAGATAAGGTTTTATTATTTGCCAATAGATAAAAAATGAGATATTGGATGAAGTGAGGTTTATTAAAATATTAGAGAAAGTATTGAAAATTTTATATCCCCACCCTTTCTCCTTTTTATACTTTTTTTCTTGTTTATATTCTCCTTGGTTTGTATTAGCTTTTTATCTTTGTAGTTTGAAAGTTCAATAAATTTATTACATATAAAAAATGAACTTTAAAAGTAGTTTTCTTTAAAAAAAGAAAATAGAATGAATGCAAGCCGATTGATTGGGGACAGAATACAAAAGTGAAAAATCATTATGAAAGAAGTATACTGAAGTGGTTTGATCATAGACAGAGAATGAATGAGAACTGAATTGCAAGATAAATATGCAAAGGAAGAATGAATAGTTTGAGAGGTGGAAGAGAACAGAGTATGCTATTGTTAGAGAATTGATGAGAACCTAAAAAAAAAAGGTGAGAAGTTTAAAGAGCAAAAGAAATTGTAGGGGGAGGTTAAAACAAAGATAAGAATATAAGAAGAAATAGAAAATTATAATGAATGGTATTGGTATAAAGTAAATTCAGCCATATTTTCCTTTCTTCCTTCCTTCCTCTTTCTTTCTTTCTTTCTTTCTTTCTTTCTTAAATTTTATTTGTTTACTAGTTCTTCTGTCCTTTGCTTCCCTCAGAAGGAACAGCATGATGTAGATGCATTTAGTACAACAAAATACAATAAAAGTACAATAAAACTTATTATTTAATCAATACATAACTTAACATTTAATGTAAGACACTGAATTGCTTTCACTGGCCAGGCATGTCAGTTTTATCTACATTACTAGGCTAAACACTTTTTTCATCAAGGTAGGCTGATAATCACAACTTTATGGTAATAGACTTCTGGGACACTGGTTAATACTGTACATCCTGGACACCAAAAGAGACTGACCTGATATCCAATGAACTTTTTTAAAAACATAAATGTTAACATCTTAGGGTGATTTAAAACAATTCTGTTCTTTTTATGTTAGTTTAGTTTGAATGTATTTATAACAGTCCTTTGAAACAAGACAAAATTTTAGTCATAAGTATAATAGGCCATGTTTAGTTTTATATTTAATTAGGGGTTTGTTCTCTATGTGCTTCTGTATGAAAAGATGAAACACTCTGAATCTTCATCCAACTGCTTTCATCCCTCCATAAATATTCACTTAACACTGTTATAGCCCAGTATATGAACTAGCCATAATTGAATAAATTCTACTGTGATATTAGATTAGATGTTACTTATCAGGGACAGACCTTCTATTTGATGCATGATGTTGACTTCTTACCTATTTACCATCAGGCAAGCATATTGAAAAGTAATGTATAAATTGCATTTTGATGCACACTGCACAATCCAGCTAAGAACCATTCCAGTTGCTGTCGTTAAGAAGGATCATGAGTCATTAAGCAAGGACTTTACATGAGCATGACTTGTCATTTCCAGTAAGCAAAATCAATGGGGAAGCTGGCAGGAAATCATTAATCCTGGATACTTATACATAAGGTGGCAAGCAGGTGAGTTCTATAGAAACTGCCTGGAAAGCAAAGGGATGTTGTTACTCTATGCAGTGTGGCCAGTACTGAACTCTCTCTAGCCTATGCAGAGGTGGGTTCTGAATCGTCTTACTGCCAGTTTGCTCAGGGTCGTGCCTTGAGCAAGAGCACATGCAGCGGTCAAAAACTAGCTTCTGCACATGCGCAGAAGCAAAATGAAAGATGGTGGTGCCCACGGAGCCACCAACAGAACTGAATCTGTGATGTCACCGCAGAGTTACTACCTACTCTATAGAACCAGATAGATCCGGTAGGAACCCACCTCTGAGCCTATGTGACCAAAAGGTCAAGGGGATCATTATTTGTCTTGACAATCTATCTGGGTACAGAGAGTTCCTCATTTTTTAAATGATCCAAATGAAGCCCTACCCCAGAGGAGCAGACTGACTCTTTCAGGCAGGTGCTGAATCAGCAGCACTAACCAGTGCCCAGTTTCAACATGGGATAATTGGTCAGCTCAACCATGCCAAACTCATCTTGGGGCAGCTGGTTTGCTTTGTTTTGCTGCGCCAAAATATAAAACATTTTGTTCTGTACTATCTGCCTTTTCTCTGTTTCCTTTAGCAGTTTTCTTTCGTTATTGAGCAGCTGATACATATATTTAAA
Organism: Pseudoxenodon macrops; assembly: GCA_032467955.1. Taxonomy (NCBI): domain Eukaryota; kingdom Metazoa; phylum Chordata; class Lepidosauria; order Squamata; family Pseudoxenodontidae; genus Pseudoxenodon; species Pseudoxenodon macrops. The sequence continues at coordinate 42,197 of JANHFT010007692.1, read as the reverse complement.
TTTAATTTGAAAAAGAATGAAGCCCTTTCTAACTTCAACCAGTCCTGAGCTTTAACTAACCTTTTTGAGCGCTAAATTTAATTTTCTTTAGCACCAGGTTACTGGAGTATTTCCTTTCTTGGTAAGATGGCCATCAATCTCTTCATTCAGGTTTTTGTACAAGCACCTTGAACTGCCACCATATCTATTTTTGGGAGCCTGAGTTGAAAATCCAGAAAATGGAAGCAATCCTCGGTTCCAATCATTTCTCATGGCTGTTAAAGTTTTGTTCTGATGGAAAATAATACACTCAAGCTGTGTTGAGTTTCATTCCATTGGGAAACAACCAATTTAAAACAAAAATAAGAATAGCAAGGGGACTGGAAGTCAAAACCTACAAGGAATAGTTAAAAGAAATGATTGCAAAAAGAAGAGCTTGCAAAGAAAAAGACTGAGAGGAAATACCACTGTTTTCAGATAAACTACAATGAAATAGATCCTTAAACTTTAGGCTGAATTTCCTAAACTACCGTAAGTATCTAAAGCAAATATGTACTGTATAGAATTTCAGGTCCTATATAGCTGAAAGAAGGAATAAGGTTTACAATATTTCAGCTTAATCTTTGAAACATGATAGAATGGCCCAGTCAACTTTCCATCGTCAATATGCTACCATGGATTCTTTTGGGACCACTACAGGTAGTCTTAGACTTATAGCAGTTCATTTAGTGACAGTTCTAAGTTACAATCAGTGGTGGGTTTCTTCTGGTTCTTAGTGGTTCAGGAGAACCATTAGTGGCGACGATCACCTAATTGAGAACTGGTTCTTCCCGACGTTGAGATTGGCCTACCTGCCCACCTGAGCTCCTTTCTACTCTTTATCTTCTCAGCTGATTAGCATGGCAGAGTGGATTGCCGCGGGAATCAGCTGTGCTCTCCCCAGTAGAAACGGGAAAGCGAACAGTTTTAGTAAAGTGCGCACGCGCGTGCAGTGTTTGTTTGTCATGTGCGTGTGCACAAAGTGCACAATGACCGAACTGATAGTAAAACCGGGTGGAATCCACCACTGGATATCAGATCTCCTTCTTGAGCCGTTGATTGAACTAAAAAAAACCTCCGTGATCCCTTCCAACTCTGTTTTTGTGTAATTCTTCACTCCTACTCTGAAAACCTGATCTCAATCCACATGATTCTTGAGGCGAAGAAATAGGAGCCAGCAGAAGAACAGAGGAGTTGCACTCTTTACAAAGGTGCTTCCCTGTCACCAAACTTTAACTACAGGAGATTTTACTCCCTGCCAAATACTAGAGAACGAACGAGCGGTGTTTTTCCTGGTCTGTTCTTCAAAGCCACTGCTGTCCTGTCATCAGTTGAGACACTCTAGGCCAGGGATGTCAAACTCAAGGCCCGGGGGATGGATGCAGGCCATGGAGTGCTTAGATGTGGCCCGCAGGACCGCCAAGAAACAGTGAAGAATCATCCCACAGTGCATCTGCCATCGAAAATGGAGCTTGGGAGGACTGCATGCGGCACTTCCAAACTGCGATTTCACTGGCAGTGGGTTGCAGGAGACTGTCGCAGCCGAAAACGGAACTCAGTAGCCCGTTTTCGCTGGAAAAGCACTCGAGCCACCACAGGCGTCCCCGACACGAGTGATGTTGAGCTAGCCACGCCTACTCTGGCCACGCCCATGCTGACTCCCTCAAGGTCAAACATAACGCTAATGCGGCCCTCAATGAAATCAAGTTTGACGCCCCTGCTCTAGGTTTTTACGATGGGGGGGAAAAAGAAAACGTATTTATTTACCGGTTGACGTGTTCTTCCACATTACCGAACGTTCTTCTTATTTTCACCAGCCTCGATGTGAAAATGCGTGTTATTTTTATTTATCCCGTTTTACCCATCGTACAAAGCTTTACAAAGGCCGTATCGGTGCGGAATTTCTCCCCGAATTTTTGCACTCATTTGTGCTTCCCTGGCAGTTTTCATCCCTGCGGTTTGATATCTGCCACATCAGCAAATAATCAAAGTCTTTAGATTGTCACAATACGTTTTATTCTCCTTTTCGCGCAAAACAAAAACAAAAAAAGGAAGTAGTAGTTATAAACGCTTTCATTTCACTGGAACACAATAGAAATGTAAATAGCCTCGTCAACTAATCCACATCTGTTTCTGTGTAATTGCCGGATGCACGCTGGTTTAGCCCCCAGATTTTGAAAAGCCAGCTTTTTTAAATTTAAACACACACACACACACACACACACACACACACACACACACACAGGATAGAAAACAGAGTTCCTTATAGAGAAGAGAAAAAGAAAAGTTTAAAAGCTAGATAAAAATGGCGCCTCCATACACCGTGTATATCTGTGTTTCATTCTTATTTTCAGCAACTATCATTTCTGGCAAATCGAAATGTTATTTTATCTACATGTAGGAGAAAATCATAAAAATGTAAAACCGGGATCCTATTTTAATGGCTGATGTTTGCTGAAAAGTCCACACCAACCTACTTCAAGTCCTCATGAAAAAAACTCTGCTTACAACAATGAGCTGAGTTCAGGGGTGGGTTCTAAGTTACCTCACCGCCGGTTTGCTGCCTCTCGCGCTGTGTGGCCGGCCGCCTTGTGGGCATGCGCTTTGAACGCGCGCGCATGCACAGTACAAAAAAAATCCAAAAAATCCCTCCCCCAAAAAGGCCAAAAACAAGATGGTGATGCATGCACAGTGCCGGAAACTCGACTTCCGCGCATGCGCAGAAGAAGAAAAAACTGAAAAAAGATTTAAAAACTGTTTTAAAAAAAAAAAGATGGCGGCATCCACGGACCAGAACCAGTTCCGTGATGTCACCAGCAGCTTACTACCTACTTTGTAG
>JANHFT010007692.1:0-13753 GCA_032467955.1 Pseudoxenodon macrops | reverse complement strand
TGCTGGCTGTGCACCGCCCTGAGTCTTTCGAGAGAAGGGCGGTATAAAAATTTAATAAATAAATAAATAAATAAATATATGTGTGTGTATGTGTGTGTATACACACACATACCACACACACACACCACACACACACCACACACACCATGTAGATCAATCTCTGCTCTATACAAGTGTAACATGTTTAACAATGTGGTGTGGCCTCCACTCAAACTCATAGATCAAGCAAGGCACTCAAGTAAAAAACAACACAATGAGAAGCCTCGTTTTTCTCACAATTCAATTTTGGCTCCCAAAAAGTAACCAAAACACCTTCTCTTTCTGAACCTTGTTAAGGAATTTGTTTCTGCACTTCTTCTATTCAAACCCAGTTTGGTTCATACCTACCCTAACAATATTTGTATACTTAAGATGAGAAAATACTGGAGTACAATTCATATTTTAAGATTTTTAAAGTGAATATAAAAAATTAAATCAGGAGCTTTTAGGTTTAATGGACAAAATAACTTGAAAAAAATCTGAAATTTTGCTCCTTGACAGCATCTGGAATGCTTTATGCACAAAAAATGGAAAGATACATCAATTCCCACAATGGTGACGTATGGCAGGAAAACTGATGGAACTAGCAGAGGTGGCTAAATTAACTGCTCTAATCAAAGTATGCATTCCACTTTCTTTCTACTTGGAAAATGTTATGGATGTTGTTTTTGAGATGAAAAAAACCCCAAAACTTTGAAGGTTTGGTTTTGCTGATAAGATACGTTTGTTGTTATAGAAATATTAAATATGTAAAAGTAAGAGTCCCAAAAGAAACTTGAATTATTGTTGCAATGTAAAAAATAATGAAAACGATGTGTTTGTTGAAGTAAGGGGAAAGGTCAGGACAAGAGAATGGAAAATACACAATATAAAGATGATTTCACTGGGTTTTGCAGTGGTGTTAAGAATCTAGTAAGGGAGAAGCATTTCTTAAAAAAGAAAGTACTTAAAGTTAAAGGGGTTACTTGTGAGAAGAGAGTAAGAGAATCTTGGAGGATATCTAAACTAATAATGTATGTTAAAAAGAGAAAAGGGACCGGGGTGGAAATAATTTATATTTACAAAAACAAAAGAAAGAAAAATATTTTAAGAGAATGGGAGAGAAGACAAAAATTAATAATAATTGGGATTCCTGAGAGACCAAAAGAGAATGGATAAAAAGAGGGAGATTGGGAGAAATGATGAAATGATGTAGCAATGTTATATTGTATTAAATATGAAAGTGATTAAATTTGAAAATGATAAAGATGTATTAATTATGAAAAGTTAAAGGTATTAATATTATTTAATTTGTTATAAAGAAGAATAAGAAACAGATGTGTATAATGTAATGTGATTGTATAAGATTTATAGGGGTTCTTAAATATTATGGTTATGTATGAAAAGAAAGTGTGAAAAGAAAGTAGATAAATAAAGTAAACTGGGAAAAAGGAGGAGGATGGCTGAAACAGAGAAGAAGAAAAGAAAAATTGGGGTTAAATAAGGTGTAATAAGAAGGTGGAAAATACTTTGCTCAAAAATAATAGGTGAAAGGAGGAATGTAAAAATGTAGGTAATTAGAAAAGAATGCAAAATGTTATGCAGTTGTAAAAATATGGTAATTCTGACAGCAGATTTTGTAAGCTGTGTATGTTTGTGTTGTAAAGATTTAAAATTTAAAAATATATATAAAAAAACAAATGGGCCACTGATTCTTTCCCTTCAGTGGGCAGTTACTCACTCATTCACAAGTGTTTTCTTTCTAGTTAAGCATATTGCATAAAATGTAAAATGCATACAAGTTCTGATAGGATAGAGCCATACAGAATATGACCACTTACTGTAATTTCTGAAGGAAGCACAGTCCTTCAAATAGACTATTTCTTCATGTTCTCAGGTGGCAAATGAAATTAGGCCAGAAATTCTTATGATTAAGTTAACAGACAATACTTTTCAAGCACAGGAAATATGTAACTTCAATTACCATGAATTTCCAAGAGCCTATGGTGTAACAACCATGAAATCACATGTGTTCAACTCCACGGGACTGTGTAATACTGAATAAATGTTTCAGAATCTTTCAAACACATATTGATAGAATAGAGGTGTAAAATGATATCATGGTTGCACCTTGATTGGTTTGATTTGTGGCCTAATTCTTATTTCATTTTCTTAAAAATATGCACACTGTGTTCAGCTGAACTTTCACCTCAGAAACTATATTCAAGATAATTAGGAAGCACTTAGCATCAATGAAGCCAAGCACCTAATTTTAAACTGGATGGAAGATCTTGAGCTGACATGATTAAGGAATTTGAGAAATCTTTTGAGTATGAAGAGAAAGTATTCTCTGCTGAGAGAAACTAAGGCTACAATGTGCAAACCTAACATTGTAGAAAAAGTGTATCTGAAATGTATTTGAATATAAGTAGCTCGGGTTGGTAGTTGGACTGTTCATGTGAGCACCGAACTTGGCAAATTTGCATCACATAAAAAAGTATTTAAAGACCAGTGCTCTGACAGATGAGAACAATTCAAAGTGCACTGATGATGTCTCCTCAAATGGTGATGAAACGTTTGCAATGAAATTGCCAAGCTTGGAGCTAGGATCAACAGCCGAAAAGTGGTATCTTCCTGGTGCCTGTATCTAAGATGTCAAGATTCAACAGTATTGAATGAATAACTTCACCAATAGAGAACATCTCTAAATAGAGAACATCACCAATAGAGAACATTTCTAAAAACAGTGACCCCTGGGTGGAAAGATGAAGAAACAGGGAGCAGAAGTCATGTTTTTGTCCATCCCTCCAGTTCAAGTTTATGGTGTAAGACAAGAACAGGACCTTGAGAATGAAGAACAGACTCTGTACAATGTTTGGTATGAAATAGAACATAGATTCCTTCAATTGTCAGCCCAACTGCTCCTGGAATGTATACTGAGGAAAACATGAGAAGTGAATATATTTCAATCTTTATAAGTCATTTTGTTAGCTAGCTAGGATATGATCAGCCTCAGTGCTGAGTTGTAGCCTAACTGCTATTCTAATACTTCATGGAGATTTACAGGTAAACCTTAATTTATAACTTATTCGTTTAGTGACTTTTGAAGCTATAGCACTGACAACAGTGACATGATGCTTTTCACACTTATAACTGTTGCAACATCCTCATGGTCATGTGATCAAAATTTGGATGCTTGGCAACTGACACATATTTATGACACTTGCAGTGTTCTGGAGTCATGTGATCATGTTTAGTGACTCACTGACAAGCAAAGTCAATTGGAAAGTCAACTTTACTTAACAGCTGTATAACTAAGTTAACAACTACAGTGATTCACTTAACAATTTGGCAAGAAAGATCACAAAATGGGGCAAAACTCACTTAACAACGATCTCACTTAGCAACAGAAATGTTGAGCTCAATTGTGGTTGTAAGTCGAGTGCTACCTGTATTTATTTCATTCAATTTTGTATAACCGTCTATCTCACATAGGTGTCTCTGGCTAACTCAGAAGAATTAAAAACAACAGCAATTAAAGTACAAGTAAAAACAACAAACATGCACCCATATTAAAACTTCTACTTAAAAAAATCAATTCAATATAAACTTAATCAAGTGATTCTTCCTCTGGGTGTGCAGGATGCCTCAAACCCCATTTATCTGAAATTGATTTAATCCTGGTTATTAAATACTGTTACTGTTATCTGGTTTCTCCCAGCAGGCTATTCAGGAACAAATAATGCACACTATAATCCAAGAACTTTTGATAATTAGTCTGATAATAGAAAAGCAAAGAAGCCATTTCAAAATAATTTCAGCAAATATATATATATATCAGATGTACTACTTATTTACAGTGAAATCAGTGTTTCATTTTTCATGCCTCTTTTTTCAGCCTGAGCAGTGAAGATGAGTCTCTTTTGGGTTGGGAGCTTGATTTCCTTCTGCCTGTTGTTTTGGAAACAGTACTCATTTGATACCAGATTGTTTTCCTCTGCATTGAGACCCAACTCTTATAACTACCTTAGAAGAGCTATGATGGAATTTAATTTGTAGAGGTCCCTATTTTTTCCCTGAGAACACTGGATGAATTGCCTCTCCTGACTTTGATTTTATGAGCAACACAAAGACCACAGATAATTCTTCCCATCCTGTAGCCACCCCAAGCACAACCAATTTTCTATTATGCTATTAGTGCTCTGTGCCAAGAAAGTAAAATATAATTTTCTGCTTTCTCTGCCATTAATATGCAGCATGTAACCGCAAAATAAATCCCCAAGGATCAAGGATTTGGGCCGCTTTGAATAAACGGACTTTCTCTGGTTAGACGTTTCCTGCTGGCAATATCTGGTTACCCTTCTCAAGGGGTTCTATAGGACATTTCTAAAGATACCGAAATACAAATGTAGAAAAGAGTCATGTTGAGAAAGGAAATAGGGAAACTTTCTTCTGGTAGGGCTATAACATATGAAAAACCACATAGGTATAGTGCAGGGGTCGGCAACCTTAAACACTCAAAGAGCCCCAAAGGTCCTAACTGGAAGCCCCTCATTCAATTCTGGAGCCGACCAGACATCCAGTTTCCCCCCATAGAGTCTTTCTTAGCGCGGCCTCCTTTTTCCTCTACTTATACTAACCGAAAGCCCTATCAATTGTGGAGCTGACTGGTGACAGGGAGCTGCAGCAGAGGGATGAAGGAGCCACATGTGGCTCCAGAGCTGCAGGTTGCTGACCCTAGTATAGTGGTAAAGGCAGCAGAATGGAAATCAGGAGATGGTGAATTCTAGTTCTGCCTTCAGCACAAAGCCAGCTAGGTGACCTAGAGCCAGACGCCTTCTCTTAGCCCTAGGAGCAAGGGAAAGGCAAACCACTGAAAAACCTTGCCAAATAAATTGCAGAGGCATGGTTAGGCAGGTGCTAAAATTCAACAATGATTTGAAGGTACACATATGCAGAAGAGATTGGGGTGGGTTATCCCATGCATGAAATCCTATTTATAGGCAGTTAGGACCCAAGTCAATTAAAAATGAGTTAAATAAAAAAAGCTGAGAAACTGTAGTTACAATCAAAGTAAACTGAATTTATGAGACTCAGGAAAAGAAACATAATTAATTATCCCAGGGTAAAGAAGTATTAGGATGCTAATATTTTAATTGAAGATTATTACAACGAATCTTTAATAAATCTGCAATGTAGGCGCTATGACAGGCTGAGATCTGGTACTATCAACAGGGAAATTTGAATAATTCAGTTGTAAAGAATGAAAAAAGACATGAACCAGGAGGATGCAGTGAAGTTGAAAATGAAGCAATAAAAATGAATTAGAAAGTAAGAGCAATATGTCTAAAAAAGTTCGAGTAGATGCATTGGACTTTGAACAATTGACAATCTCCTCATTCAATTTGACAGTCAAACCTCAATAAGAAATCTGATTGAACATCAAGATTTTTTTAAATATTTGAATATTTTATATTGGTTCTTCAATATATTTATATGTTGGTTCTTCAATAATCTAGGAGTTTAAATTGATAGATGTGTGTTTTGTTGATATATAGAAATGTAAGAATATGGAAATAAATATTTTACAAATGGGATTTTAAAACAACAGAATTTTTTGCAGAGCATGCAAGGCAGACATAAGAAGCAGTACACAGCATATTAGCAGCAAATCTGGAGCCTACCAACTGTAAAAAATCAAAAGAAGGAGAATGCAAAAAATGAACAAATTAGCAAATCCCTGCACTAATTCTTTATTAAATTTGCTTAAAATCTTACAAAGAAAAACAGAATAAATGTAAGAGAGAGAATTATCAAATTAATATGCAGGCTTTAGAAGAAGCTGAGGGACTAAAAGTCAGATAATTAAGATAGGGAATGGAGGGAACAATATTAGCAATAAAGCAATTGACTGTGTAGATTATAGCAAAATGTGAAATATATTCATGCTCTTGTCAATGTCAGAATACTTGATTATTTTTCTGAGGAATCGTCCTAATCAGTTAAAAAAAATGAGCTACAAGGAGTACATTCGAAGAAACTTAGTTCAGTACAGAAAAAATAGCACAAGAATCTGTATTCACTTTATTCATTGATGTATGATTTATAAGAATGGCAGGATTAGAATGAATGATAGCTGAGATCAAAATAAGTTGCTGAAACACTTACAATATTTATATTGGTGATAATACTTTGTTAGCCAGAAGCAAGGGAGTTTTAGAAGAGCTTATTATGAAAGACTCAACATTAAACAATATCCCACTTAAGTACGTACCAACTCAGTCAAACAATCAAACAGTAAACAATAGCGTGTTCAAGGAACTACCAAGAACATGTCTACCAACACTGATAGGACAAGCCACTTGTATATAAATAGAGAGGGAACCCCACTCCCTTCTAGCACTGATAGTGTTACCTAGTTGGGTAGTGAAATGTCTGCAAACAACAACAACACAATCAAGTTCAGAGAGCATCAAAGACTCCACAGTTCAACCCTGATCTATGTATATTCTCTTTTATTGGTACACTAGATACAATAATTATAGACTGAATAGCTGAAGCAAGATTGAAGTCCAGGCCTTGTTGCCTTTGACCCAATGCACCTTCTCTATGGAGAAAAGGGCAGAATTACTTAACTATAATGAAGGAAGGAATATTTTTTTCACCCAGGTATTAGCTAGGATCATGCAAATCTTACCTGCAAATCTTACCTGGGAGTAAGCTCATTTGGACTTAGTGGCAGTTACTTTTGAAAATTAGCATGAAATCATTGCTTTCCTCCCAGATAGAAAGGAAGAGGAAAAACTTGAATTTCAGCCATATGCATCAGCAACTATTTTCCACATCTCAATCTATGAAATATATCTGCCTTGCACATTTGTAAGGAATGAGAAGTACAAAATGAAGGTGAAGAATACTGCAGATTGACAAGCCAGGCATGTGTGAAGAGATGCTCTTAAAGTCTGAGAGGTGTGATAGCATAGTAAGTGCTATATTAATAAATCACTTTTAAAAAACACATTTTTTTTCATTCTTTCAAGGATGAAGGCCCGCTTTCCAGGTTGACCCTCACAGAGAAGGAAGACTTATAATATTTGAACATGTATGTGTTATTGGAATGTAATGGTAATCAAACTACATATTTTCCTTTTGGGGAAAAAAATGTCCATTAAAGCTTGCAAACCTGTATCCATTTAAGCCACTTACACACCTTAAGAAATGTCACTGAATCGATATACCAGATTCCCCTGGGACTTGCCTGCATTTAAGCAATGTAGAAGTGGGCTGTGCACCCTTGGAAAATGATTTGGCAGGAGTGCCTTTGAGCCAGCACAGCATTTCTTTCTTATTCATCAAAGTGTTTTTTTCAAGCTTTTGCATAAGCCTGGGAGAAGGAAAAAAAAGGTGCCATTGCTTTAAGGAGTTGCCTCATTAAAGATAATGGGACTTCTAAAACAGTGGCTTTTCAGGCTCACAAAAGAACCCAGGAAATTCTTTAATAAATAGGACAGGGATGCCACGCTCACACATCGAGATGAAGAATTTCTGAACTGGGTGCAGCTCTATTTTAGAATCGATGCACGCTGAACATCTTGCATTTCTTGTCCCCTTGTTGACTTGTGTGAAAGGAACTGAAGGAGGAGGCTTTCATTGGGACAAATCATTAACCATGGTACATTACCAGAGTTACGAGGTTCTGATGAGCTCTCAATGAGTCACATCATTATTCTGCACTTGACTGGTGATATATCAAAAATAATGCCTTTATTATCCAGAATCATTAGATGCCTGTGGTATATAATAATAGCATCGCCATCTTAGCAAAGTGTGGCATCGGATTAACAATGTGCTTCTTGAACATGCTTTGTGATTTCTTAACATTAAGTTCATCCATGCATCCTTATATTTTCTGTGTCTTGAAAGATAATGTTGTTTCAAGGAGGGATGCCAATAAGCTACAAACCTAAAAATAGTAAGATGGGAGGGATCTTGGCTTGGTGACGGTCACTTGTTGGGTTTATTCTTTGTACTAATTTATATTCAACTACTGTGTAACCCCATCATCTACTGTGAATTGTACATCATAGTTCACAAATGAACAACTTTCAGGTGATTAGAAAGGTGAACTTGGGGCAATCACAAAATGGTTGTTTAGTTAATAAACTGCCGTTAAATGGACCATGGTTTAGTTTGATGAATACACAATTCTGATCTTGTCTGGTTGTTTCCTCTTTTAGATTCTAAATATTATTGAGGGCTTTTATTATAAGCCTACAGTAGTTGTCTATTTAATCATTATTTTTGACTGTATTATAAATTATTTCAGGATATCTTGGGATCAGCTTTAATGATGAATAGATTTTTTAATAAATAAAAGTATCACATACAAACATTTTGATTTTGCCTATTGCATTAGGGAATAATAAGTTATATCCTGACTCTAAACCAGACCAGAGTATTTTACAGTTTACATTTGAGAAAATTAAATGCCCACCCTTACTGTAGACTAACAATGTGGCATTCTCCAGATGTATTGTGGATCTCTTTAATTCTCATACTTTATCCTCATGTTGCATAGGAACATTCACACTCAATATATATTTGGAGGAGAGTATTAGGAAGCAAATGAAAACCGATATACAATGTAGACCTCTACAAAATTCAAACTCTGTGTGGGGCTGTTTTATACAGCATAACAACATACAGGTCCTTTAGTGTTTGGGAAATGCTGCTTGCTTTCTTCTAGTAATTCCAGAAACAAATATCCTGTGATTTGCCTTCTCAGATTACCCTTCATATGATAATGAAACAAACATTTTGTCTTACAGATGTTTTGATAGATGTATATTTAACTTTCCTCAAGAACCCTAGGTAGTATGCCTAGGTTTTTTTTTTCATAGCTTTTTTCTCCATTACAACTAAAGTGTAGGGTAGGTTGGGCTGTGAGAAAGTTGGCCTAAATTACCCATGGAGCTTTCATAGTTGAAGGTGGATTTGAACTTGTTTCTCCTTGGTAACCATCAGCACTTTAACTCCTGCACCAGGCTGAAAGTGAAGAGTTCCGTAAATGATATGGAGGCAATGAAATAGGATATATTGTGGATTCTTGAGCCTTCCTCTGGGGTGGAGGATCCGATCAAGAGTCACAGAAGGAAATTAAAGTTCAGCAAATTCTAAAGTTGAATGTCAAACACTGTAACACTAGATATTCTGTTCAACATTCTTTTGCTTCGTTCTTTTTTGTCTTTGTGCATACAAAGAACGCATTAAAAGAATAAAACGTGCTGTTTAAAATTATTAAAAAAAGAGATTGACAAGGAGAGTCTGCAGAGTAATTATTTCTGTGCAAGTGTAATTTGTATGAGTGTGCACATGCATATTTAATAATAAAGAGTATTGTTGAAATTATAGTGCTATGGTAGTTAAAATATACTTGTCAGTTTTGTATGATTTTATCCCTGCTAGGTAATTTCTTTATTTCCTTTGCTGAATCTCAGGGAGAAGTGAACCAAAAAGGAAAATTATATTAGTTTAGTGTAGCTTTTAAATATAGCAGATTTAATCAATTTTGCAATTGAGTATATGGAATCATATTAAATCTTCAATTAGCCTATGCGTTAACATTGGCACTGCATTTTTAGAACTTTAATTTACTCTATAAGTAAAGTAAATTTAAAATGTTAATGTTCATATAAAATTGTTCTTTTAAGGAATAGTTCAGTGCCAAGCAAAACCATAGAAAAAGCTGAAGAATCAAAACTATAATTAAACAGGTTGATGAATAGAACAACTCCATTCTCCATTAAATCACAACATATGTAACATTACACAATCATTTCTGACCTATAAGGATAAGCAATAAGAAGAACATTAAGACAAGATTGCATCACTTGTAATGTTCTTCTGAATAAAGTGGAATACATAGAATACATAGAATAGTTTTTGCAGAGGTGGGTTCCTACCGGTTCTGACCGGTTCTATAGAGTATGTAGTAAGTATGTAGGCTGGGTGGACTTTTTTAAAGCCAAGATTGTATAAAAATGACATGTAAATATGTACTGTATACACAAATATATTTGTGAGTGATTCCTAATACCTGTAACTGTAGTCTATTATTATTACAGCATAGTTCTCTATTGTTAACTACTGTGCATCAATATTTGTCCTGTCTGTTTTTCTCTGGCTTGCTTTGGGATTTCTTCTGCTTTTTACTCCCTCTGTTGTTGCTTTTAAATGGCCAACACATAAGAGTTATTTCATCTTTCCAAGTTGTACTTTACCTGGCTGTGCATCCACACTCCATCCCCCCACTCTACACTCCCTCTGAAGGAAAAAAAATATGTTCCTCTTTTTGCTGCTGGACTTCTGCATTCACTGCAGAGGCCCTCAAACCTATTTGTCTTCTCCCTCACATGTCAAGATTGTTCTTTGATTGGCATCTCTGCCATGCCAGCGCTGGGAAAAAGGCTCAAATGGGAGGGGATTTTCTCAAGCAGCCTGCTCTTGTACAATACGCAACTTTATAAAATTAATCACAGTATTTTTCTATAGAAATAACCAGGAATGATTCACAAAGAGGTTAGAGCAGACTATTGCATGGTCTGCCAACTCCTGGCCCATTGATATAAAATCAGGCCACAGGCCACCTGTAAATCCTTTGTTATTGTATGTTTCCATTTTATGTTATGCTAATCAAGAAATGTATGAATGCATGCTACAACATTAAAACCTGAAAATGTAGAAGCAAAACCATGGGGGGGGGATACAAAATAAGAGGAAATTCAGGAGATATTATGAGTGGAACAACTCAAAAAATGTTGACTGTTGTGCATGAAAGTTTCCCTCCTTCCTGTTTGTCAACACATCCCTACCCTAATTAATCAACTACAGTTTTTTTCCTCCTAATGTTGTAAATGTATTTGGGCAATACCGATGGATATATTTGCATTGCCCAAATATAGCCAAAAAGACTATTCTTCTTCTTGTGCCATATCCATCATTGGACATTGGTGATCATGTTGGAGATCCTATTTTTATCAACAGCCGCACGAAAAAGTGCTGTTGGGTTTTGTCCAAACCAGTCCCTTATATTTTGAAGTCATGATGTTCTTTTTCTGCCTGGACCTCGTTTGCCTTCAATCTTTCCTTGGAGGACTAATTGAAGTATGCCGTATTTTTCTGGGTGTCGCATCACATGTCCAAAACATTCTAACTTTAACTTTTGTATGGTTTTGATGATTTCCCTTGGCTTTCTCAGGCAGCTTATCACCTCCTCATTTCTGATTTTGTCTACCCAACTTATACGCAACAGCTGCCTGTAAATCCACATTTCAAATGCTTCTAGTCTCTTCAAGTGGCTTTCTGTCAGAGACCAACTCTCCACTCCATAGAGCAGGATAGAAAAGATGTAGCATCTGACATGCCTGAGATTTTCAATCTTAGGCTTATGTCATGACTGCAGAAGACCTTTGTCATTTTGACAAATGTTATTAAAGCTCAAACAGCAAGAATGCTGTTCGAGCTTTAATATATTGGAAATATATTGAAATATATTGGAAGTCCAAATATACCCAAAAAGACTATGGGTGTGTTTAATATAGAGATGGATTCAAAGTCATATTAACAAACCTATTGATGTTAGCCCCACAATGAAATGATAATAGGGAAAAACTAACTTATTTGGATTAAGGAGTCACATTTAAAGATTTGACTAATCTTTACAGAACAAGAATCACAAATTTTGAGAATAAAAATTAAACATTCTCTATGGAATCTATAATACTGAAGCAAAGTTGGGTAGTAAGGCTTTTGGAGGGGAATTAATCTCGTGTTATATTATTTTATATTATAACTTTGCAATCCTAAATTGGTTTAATGGATGGAATGCTCAAATTCATTATTTCAAAGGTCAGTTTAATAATCTTCAATATATTTTGGAAAGTTGAGATGAAGAAGATCCTTAACTCATGTATTAAAAAAAAATAGGACTAGACATTTCTGGTCTATTCGTAACAAATAAAATATCATTGTGCAATAATATCTTATTTGAATTTTTAGATATTATTTTATTTGAATCTTACCCAGAATTTCCAAATATGCACACAAGCATATTCTAAAATCAAATTAAAAATAAAATGCAAAAATATAACATTTTTGGCATTTACCTTATCATGAATTCAACTAAAAGGAAACCCTGTTGATAATAACCTGTGATGAAGGGGTTGAAAAAAAATCATTTTATAACATTCCAAGGGAACTCACAGATCATTGTTTCATCCCTATATAGTTGACTGGAGTGTCATTTCTTCAAAAGAAATCAAAGCCCATTTCAAAATCTGCCAAGAAACCAGATCAAAGGTTCTTTCAATATCCAAAGATGCTACTGCTCCTGGGCCTCCCCTCTTTTGAGTGAAAGGCAAAACGTCAACTAAATGTGATATTGTCAGAAGCTGAACCTGAGCTGAGTGCCCTATGGATGAAAGCATGATTAGCTTGCCTGGCTTAGAGGATGAAATCTCTTCATGATAATGCCAGTGATGAGCCTTGCTTTTTCCAAAGGCACATTACTGACATTTGATTTTCAAGCATCCATGCTCTCACTGATGGAGCTTCACTTGCAGAGACTGCCATGGGACATAGGACCGATAATGCAGGATTGGGATACTCATTCTTCAGTGAAAATGTAGATGCCCCTGAAGTTTTGATTTCATCAGTGTGCTTTGGAAGGGCAGAGCTCATTCATACCTCTTGCATGGAGGATTTTAACCCTGTAACATCTGAGTTGGACTTCTGTGCTAATACAATGATGAAAATGCCAGCGCTGCCATTGTAGTTCCAGGATAATTCTGAAAGTAAGCTATAGTTTACGTTTGACTGAATTAATCAGAAATTTACCTCCATTGTCACTCAATTTGTCTTCTTGCTTATTTTATTGCCAACAAATCTGTGGAAAACCAAGGAGCTGTCAGAGCTCCGAGTAGAAGAAAATATGTCCAGGAATGATCAAGCTACTGTCTAAAACAGGTTTTTTTCCATTTCAGAAGACAATCAAGCTTTAGAAGGATCATCATTCATTCAGAGAGAAAAATCTCCCAAAGCCATCTGGAATCCATCTGGATCCATTAACTATTGAGGATGGGTCATTTTAAATTATTGCAAGTCACATATCATGTCTAAGACATTAATGCATCACTTCAAGAGTTCTTTTGAGAGTACACTGGATTGGTGATTCATTTTCTAGACTGGTGGAAATAAGCCCTGATGTGATTGGTTTGAAAAGGCTTGATTTGAGACCCAAAGGCAACTCTATTTGACTTGAACCACTTTCAGATTTCATTCCAGAAAGATATTTGTCCCTAGGCTATAATGAGGAAATGTCAAAACGACGCTTCTATTTTTTTCCCCATTTGGCAGAATGGAAAACAGAACAGATGGTTAGACTGTTTTGAAGGCCTTAACCCAGCCAGGTTTCAGGTGAACACTTCAAATTTTTATATGATATGATATGGAAATATTCCTTCCCTTTGGCAAAATCTGGCCTCATCTAAGGATAACTCAGAAGAAGGCCCTCTCACATGCCCTTGTATTATAGGTTTCCTACCTTGTACAGTCAGGTTTTCTGAAATTTGGTATAACCAGGGGTGGGCTGCTGGGGTTTTTGCAGGGGTTCGGGAGAACCTCTAGCTAAGATTCTGTGCAGTTCGGAGAACCCCCAAATCCCACTCCTGGCTGGCCC
>JANHFT010007691.1:32469-45186 GCA_032467955.1 Pseudoxenodon macrops | reverse complement strand
AAACAAACAAACAAACAAACAGACAGACAGACAGACAGACAGACAGACAGACAGACAGACAGACAGACAGACAGACATCTATTTAATCTTCCACCATCTTGTACATAAACTAAGCACAAGAAATCTGCACTTAAATCATTACTACTTCATCAAAAAGTACTTCTAGTTTGGAAGGGAGATATTAACAATTTAGAGAAAGAATAGCTTAATAAATATATTTCTTGTACTTATTATTTAATACTTAGAATATTCTGACGGCAAATTTGCTAATAGTAGGGATCTTGCAAACGTTGTATAGTAATATTTCAGGCATCAGAATGTGAAGAGGAATAGAATGCATCTAGAAGAAAGCTCAGAAAGATGGAAATATCTTGAAAGGCTTTATGAATTCTTTCAAACCCTATCATTTATCAGTAATATCATTGGGAACATAGCAAAGTCCAAATGGATTTGCAAAATGCTTTTAGAAACATTTCACTTAAAAGATGGAGAGAGTGAATGAGAAAACAGGGAACAAGAGAAAGAGAGACAGAAGCTATGTAAATACACCTTTCCTTTTTCTATATGATCTAATACTAGAGAGTTTTCTGTTTTTTTTTTCATGTTAGAGACTTCAAGATCTCATAGCCTTAAACTGTGAGGCAGGGAAATTTATATAGCTTCAAATGTCATATTAGTTACTGACCCATAAGAAATACTACATGACCACCTTTGGCCTTACTGAACTCTTCAGGAGTTGGTACTTCAGTACTACATGTTATATGGTCAAGACTTTGATAGCAAAATACTGTACTTATTGTGGCATTTTATTATTATAACTTTAATAAAAATGATCCCGGATTTCCTTCCTTACATAGCTTTATCATTCTTTTGCTTTCTCTTGGAAGAGACAGTCAATCTATGTAGTGAAAAGCTTTACAAAGCCAAAGAAAATTTGCAACAGGTGGTAAATGTAATTTTAGCATTAAAAGATTACCACACCCACAAGGACTCCATTCTTAGAAAAGCAAAATTCCAAAGTGGATTATATCAAAAGCAATAGTAAAATAATATGAAAGATTTGCAACTGTCCATAGCCTACGTCCATTAGCTAGTCTAGCTGACTGTTTCCATTTCTGTTGTCACTTTAGAATGAATGGAAGAAGAAGAATGGAATGTTGTTGTGTACAGGACTTAGCTTTTATCTATATTTTATGATTTAATAAATGAATAGCTCTGAATAATTTCCTTTGAAAAGCATGAAAACATAGAATGTAAAGGGATGCATTATATACATTAATGTCCCTCTTTAAATTTTCCACAAACTTTGGAACAACCAGAGCATCTGAATCCCACTCTAAATAGTGGGATTAGCTCAAATTTTATACCTCACAATTTACACATATTCAAAGTTGCTTAATATAATGTAATTCTCAAATATAAAAGCAAAAGCCTTTGAAGTTCTGGATGTTAAATCTGCTTCTAAATGAAGGAATTTATTCTATTTATTAAATATAGCTATCTATATTTTTTGTTTCACACAATACTAATCAATGGTGCATCTATTTTAAACCACAGTAGCTACAACTATTTTAAAACCTTAAATAATATCAGCATAAAAATAATTAACTAAAAGAGTTAAAAAAACAGAGAGAAAATGAAGATTTAAAACTTGAATATAACCAACTCTTTTCATTCTACCAAATAGAAGCACCTTCAGTGGCAAAGGTCTATAAAGACTTTATATCAGGGGTGTTAAACTTGTGGCTTCACGGCGGCATCATGTGTCATATCATGACTTCCCCCCCTTCGCTAAACCGGGTTTGAGCGTAGCCAGCTCATGGCACATCTGGCCCATAGGTCAAGAGTTGTGTGACAGCCCTGCTTTATATCAAGAAAAGTCTTTACAGTTTCAAACATGCAAGCACATAATGTACTCATGTACTCATTTTTCAACCCAGAACATAACAGCAACAACTTGGTGTTCCTCCCTTAGACTGACAAGAATGCTCACTGGCTAATGCCACAGCTGCAATTTCTCCTTGATATAGATTTAGAGGAAAATGGATACATGGCATGTCAGCTTGCTGCCTGGGCCAGAACCATACATCTAACCTAAAGACAGAGCAAGGAATTGCTACAGGTTTGGCCTGGGGATTCGGAGTCCCTATACAAAGGTACATGTAGTGCAGAGGTGGGTTCCTACTAGTTTGGACTGCCTCTACCGAGTAGGTAGTAGGCGGCTGGTGATGTCATGGAGCCAGTTCTGCTGCTCCGTGGGCGCCACCATATTTTTTTAGAATTTTTTTTCCAGATTTTTTTTCTTCTGCGCATGCACGGAAGCCGGGTTTCCAGCACTGCGCATGCATCACCATCTTGTTTTTGACCTTTTCTGGTGGCAAAAAAATGTTGTGGCATTTGGATTAATGAGCTGGTCTTCTGATGGTTCTCAAGGTGATTTGAGGACCTCTGTTCTAAACCAATCTTTCATAGCTTCTTGCCTGTAGTATTGTAAATAATTGCTGCCTTTTGACTACTTGCCTAAATTCTATAGTCCAGGATACTTTAGGTTATGGCTCATATGAGGCCCAAATCATATAGCGAACAAGTTTGACAACTTTGTATTGTGTGCCAGTTGCACCTGATCCTAGGTGGGGGGTCTTTGTTCATGGTCACTCATGCCTTAGTGATTTCTCAGTTGGTCTATTGTAATGTAATGGAGACACCCTTGAAGAATATCTGGATTCTGGAACCTTTAACTGGTGCAAAATCAGCAGCAGAGAAGCTACAGTATGTATGTTTCTAGAAGAACCGCATATGTGAAGAACGTATAACATCTCTGCTTCATAAACTGCATTGGTTACCAACCTGGGCCATTAAGATCATTAAAAATGTGTGTATGTGTGAAAGAGAAGGGGGAGGGAGAGAGAGACAGAGAGTATAAATAGATGATAAATAGAAATATAGAAATATAATAAACAGACAGACAACTATAATCCAGGGCAAAATTGGGGAATATTTGGTCTAATTTGAAATGATCAATTATGATAATAATATCCATTGAAATGATCCATTGAAATTAGATCCATTGAAAGTTTTTCAGAAGTTTATATTTATGACAATGAATTTTATCAGACTGCAAAACCCAAGAAATACACATGGACTCACTTCTAAACAGGTTCCTGTATTGTTTCCCAACTATAAACAGAAATCTTGTGAAATTAAAGCAATTAATTGCATCTTAAAGATATAATCCGAGAAAGTTATTTTGACCCACTTTCTCCCAACAAAACTATCTAAGCTTCACGGTTTCCTAGTCCTTCCCTTCTGGGAATCCAGATTACATTCCATCACAAATCTAAAGCTGGGGTGGGTTCTAACTTACCTCACTGCTGGTTCGCTTCCTCCTATGCTGCGTGGCCACGCCTCATAGCTGCATGCGTTTGTGCATGCGCAATGCAAAAGAATTACAAAAAAAGGCCGAAAACAAGATGGTGATGCATGTACAGTGCTGGAAACTCGGCTTCCGCACATGCGCAGAAGAAGAAAAACGGAAACCCCCCAAAAAAAGATGGCGTCCACAGACCAGAACCAGTTCTGTGACGTCACCAGTGGCTTACTACCTACTCTATAGAATCAGTCTGAACCGGTACGAACCCACCTCTGATCTAAAGAGTTTTTATGCTAAAAACTCAATTAATATACTTCTTTATACTGGAGTAATTCTGGACTGAAATCCATCTTTAAAATACCTATATAGATTTAAACCCTTCTTCCCATAGGGTCGCAGTGGGTCAGACATGACTTAGCGACTGAACAACAAAAAAAGGGAATAAGTATTAGGTGAAGAGCATATTTTAATAACAATAGAACCAGGTCATATGTCACCAGTCCCTTGGAGTCCTCAGACCTGACAGCATAACCAGTTTTTGAGGGACTTCTAAATTCTAAAAAGTTCTAATCAACAGGAGTGGCACCAGTCTCACTTCAGGGGAAGGATGTTCTATAAAGCGGTAGAAAAAGCTCCCTGCCTAGGATCTCACCAAATTAGCTCACTACCTGACAGGATCTGTAACATGCCCTTTCTGCTGAATTTAATGGGTCCAGCCTCTCAGCAGTGGATAGTGGTGCTTGAAATCAGAGGTAATGCTATGTATTGTTGACTGAAAGCAGTCAGGAATTGTTGATTCTGTTTCCTTGTCACCTCAAGAGCTTATTTGCATGCTGCATACATCATGCAAACAGCAAGGTTTGTGCTGGCAGAAAGCATAAACGTTTGTGGATATATGTATTTAATTGTATATATGAACATTTCCTAAAAATGTTCCTAATTTGCCTAATCAATTACATAGATTAATATATTATACTATTATAAAACAATATAATTACATATTTCATTAAAAATAAAGAGTTTTGATCAGTATATAAAAAGCAGTAATAAAGGATTTTTGTTACAATAAGAATGCCATATGTTCTTCTACCACATCTTTCACTTTTCTATGATATCACATTAAAGCATTAAAACATATTTTAGGTATGTATTTCCAGGGGTTGTATGAGTAATACCAAATGATAGCTCTTCAAATTTACAATTACTGTACTTTTAAAGACAAATGTATCTGCTTCATTGAGATATGTGCTACTAAAATGTTATACAAATAATATTAGGTCAAACATTTACTCTATTTTTTTTAAAAAACATTCTTCTTTACTTTGGCAAAAAAAGAGAAATTAATTACCTTTTAAAAATCCAGATAAGAGAATGTACAAATTCTAATTCATGATGTGCAGATTCTTGCACCATCAGTAGTTTTCAAAATGGCAAAAAGTTTTGCCTGACTTTACAGCCTTTCATTGCAGAGTTATTTCTCCTTTTATCAGAAGTTATGGAAATGTCCTACATTTTAGAATGTTTGTGACAATAAATTAAAGTAAATTGTTATTCTGTCCAGTTGTCATGTGTATTTTACACTGATGGTTTGTAGTCAATTGCCCTTACTGCTGAAATGTATTTCTCTCTATATTCTTTATTGAGAGCAAATTGACGGAAGAAATAGCCTTCTAAAAAAAAACCTTTCCAAATTTTGTGTTCCCAGCTGCTTGATTAAATCTGGTAGCCAATTCCAAATTCCAGCCAATCCTTAACCAGAAATAGGAAATGCCATCAAATATATTTTTCTTTATTTATTTCCTCTTTTACTGCTTCTGGTGTCGAGGGAATCAAATATATTGCTGTATGTAAATGATGGGTGTGTTTGTGTTTGCCCTTTAATTCTTGATTTAGTCATCCTTGATTAGATCTGCCGAATAAACTTTATTAAACAGAAAGCTGGCCTGGAAATCATTGAAAGATTGCTTAAAAACACATTGAAGTACAAATGAAAAGTTAAAGATCACTTTACTAGACCTCTGGGAGAACTGCTACAGAGATATATTCATCTTCATCTTTATCCTATATCTTTCATCTAAATAGAACTCTTAGAGCAATTCACAAACCATGGATCATAAATGCCAGTGCTGTACGTTGTTAATAATGCACAAAGTAGTTTAATAGGAAAAAAAAAAAGTTTGGAAGCATTGTATCTGTTTCCTTTCAATTCATAGGGATCTTGTTTATTACCAGGAGTTATTTACTCGCATATTTCATAATGTCAAGGAAAATCATATTCTATTCAAAGATTGTTTTAAAAGTCACATAGTCCAATTTCCTTCTTTTAAAAGATTTCCATTGAAATTCCTGAGTTATGCAACATTCTCATGTGTCCATTTTTGCTTACAAAAAGTTATGATTCCAGATGTATTTTGTTTTCAGTATTATACATGCAGTCTCAGATAAAGGATAATTCTACTATTTCCCCCCTAATCTCAGCTAAGCATATGTATTTTTAATCCTGGAGAAATTGAAACATAATCCTTCCTTGTTAACATTTTGGTATCTGCACTCTTTGTGGTCAAATTCAACCATTTAAATCAGTTACACAACATTAGGTTTTTGCAAAGTATATGTTTTAAAATATACAGTATAATTATTAATAATTATATACTTATTCAATTATATATAATATAATTATTAAATACATATGAAATAATAATAATTTTAATATAATTAAATCAATTTAAGTATTTTTAAATTAATTCCTGGCATGCTATTCAAATAGTTGGAACTAGTGGTTGGTTGTCTGGATGTTGTACCTAAATACAGTATAGTAACAATGCTGTGGTCCCTGGGCTCTCAAATGTTGCACATATGTCATTTGAACTGTAATATCTGTGTGATAACTGGCAGCTGTGCTTTACTAGTATAAGTACACAGGTAGTCCTCAACTTACAACAGTTCATTTAGGTCACCATTCAGAATTACAACAGCACTGAAAAAAGTAACTTTATGACTGTTTTCACCATTGCAGCATCCCTATGGTCATGTGATCAAAATTCAGATACTTGGCAACTGGCTTGTATTTATGACAGTTGCAGTGTCCTGGGATCAGTGTCCTTTTGCAACCTTTTGACAAGCAAAATTAATGGGGAAGCCAAATTCACTTAACAACCATACTGATTCACTTAACAACTCTGGCAGGAAGAGTCGTAAAATGGGGCAAAACCCACTTAACAATTGTATCACTTAGCAACAGAAATGTTAGGCTCAGTTGTGGTTGTAAGCCAAGGACTAACTGTATTGTCAGTAATGCCAAATAAACATCACTGAAAATTATCTTCTTGGCTCTTACCTGGGGGAGAACTAAAACATTAAGGGATGTCATCAAAATATGTAATTTTTAACATCACGTTTGGAATTCCTTCCCCTCCTCTTTAAAGGCAGTAACATTAACTCATAATTTGCCAAATTTGGGAATGAGATGGTTTTTTTTTTCTTTTGCATTTCCGTGAACCATTAAGGAAACAAAAAAGCAATCCTTAAATTAGGATTTATTTATTTATGTGTTATTTCAATTCTCTATGGTCTTGAGGTGAAATTGTTTTAAAATTATTCTTAAATAATGTTTCATGGTTTAGGGGCAAAATTCTTTGAGGCAACCTCCGATTAGCCTTTCAAAAAAAAAGTATTGTCAGAAAAGCTCTTGCAAAAAGAGGTTGCTTAATCCATTGTAGTAACCTCCCATCCACTAGACTTAAACTGCCTTGGCTCCAATTTGTCAGTAAACTAAATTGAAAGGAATATCATTCCAGGAAAGGGACAGATTATAGGAATCGCAGGAAGTAGAAGGATTAAGCTTTTCATTTGTTTCTCAAACTCTGTCTAAGGAGGGCGAAACACTGCTAAATTAGCTAAACAAGGGATAAAGTGAACTTGTGCTATATATATTGGGCCATATAAAGGTAGAATCATTTCAAGTGAAGCTATCCTGTGATAAAAGTACAATATGATGCAAGAAACATCTCTGCCCCATAAAGGAAGTATGGTTTCTGAGATTTGTGTATAGAAAAGTATTCCACTTTACCAAAACGTTGTTATTTATTCCATGTTCATATGGAATTCTCTATTCCAATTCCCACCATTCAAGATGCGCTGGCGTGATTTTACTAGTGATATTTAAAGAAAGGTCAGTTAAATAAGATTTTAATCTGAAATTCTTGTATAATTACTTTCAAAGATTCATGGCATTAGAGCTTTATGTGAATGTTTGCTTGGTTTTAAAATAATACTGGCAGGCTACAGGGGAAATGTTTATCAAGGCCTTGATCCAAAATGTAATAGTAAAAGTTATTTCATGATTATAGTATTATATTTTACTTATAAGACAATTATTATTTTCTAATGTATATGATGACAAAAGGCAGGGAAGAGGGAAAGGTGATTGAATGGAAAAAACCATTCATTATTGCTTTAAAATATGTGACACTACCTTTCAGACTGGCATCTGGATTAGGAAGCAAATTAATTAACAAGCAGGAAAAGGTTACATGCCTTTTGTGCAAAGCAAGAACTCCTCTCTAAGACATTTCTTCTCACTTAGAAAACTGTTTTTTTTTAATGAGCGTGTGTGGTGTTCTTTTATTATTATTTAAATATTTACTTTAGCTGAAATCTAACTTTTATTGAAAATAGGATGGTGCCGAGTTCAAAAGGCAAAATTATTCATCATGTTACTAAAATACCAAAGAAGTATTTTTCTGAATTTCCTGCTCCCTTCTGGAAAGGTAGAACGTGAAGGGAGGGAGTGTTTTTAATGGACGGAAAGAAACTGGCGTGCATAATTCAGTTTCGATCATGAACACATGCTGTTTTGGTGAGACAAGATGGTGGGATGCGTGCATGTTCTTTGCTTTATTATATCTTTCTAAAATAAACATTTTTCCTGGCCTTTAAAAAATAGCTTGGGAACCTTCAGAAAATCTAACTAGATTCCAGATAGTTAACTAATCTTCAGTCCATGCTGGATGGGGTTTGGATAAGACAAGGCACCCTTCTGATAATAGAGAATAGCTGGGGAAGTGGGAAGGGGGGGTTATTACTTCAGAACCCCCAGAAACCATATGGAGGATTCCATAGCGATGAGGCTAACAGAAGACCTGCAAGAAGGAATGTTTTCTGAGGAAGGATGGGTGGGGTGGGTGAAGAACCTTTGATTTTGTTATACCCAAATACCTCAGTTATGCACTCTTACTGCCAGTTGTACAAGCAGCTTAACTTACAGACCATTTCAAATGTATAAGGACCAATAACAATAGAATAATTCTATCAGCCAGTTATTGTAATCTGGGTTTGAAGGTGGTTAACATCTGTCCCTTGCATGGGCAGATCAGACCATTTTGGCTACAAAGTTGTCTTTGCTTACTCTCTACTGCCAATGGTAGAACATATTTGATCCATCCTAAGTGATTCAGGGACCCTTTTGGGTTCCAGAACAGAGGTGGGCTCCTACTGGTTCCATCCAGTTCTATAGAACCATTAGTAACTCGGTAATGACACCACTGAACCATTTCCGTCAGTGTCTCCGTGGGCACTCCCATCTTGAATTTTGCTTCTGCGCATGCACAGAAGCTAGTTTTTGATTGCTGCGTGCACACATACCCACACACTTCACGCGTGCATATGCAGCATGACCCTGAGTGAACTGGCAGCAAAAATATCCACAACCCACCCCTGTTCCAGGAGGACTTTTTTCCACCAGAAGCTCTTGAGCACAGTTCAGCTAAAATTGCAGCTTGGAGTGAGCATACAACAAAGGCCCTGGATTGGATTGCATCTTTGTGAACTCTCTTTACCTGTGGATGACTCTCAAGAGGCAGAAAAATATCTGTATATGAGAAAATTGCCTAGCCATATTTTGATTTGATATTGCTTGAATACTGTCAGTTAATGTTTTGTCCAAAGTATTACACAAGTGTGGACAATGCAGAGCTTTTTATACTTTTTGTTGTTGATAAAATTCATTATTAAATTGTTCATATCGAAGGTGTAAAAGTCTGGATGGCTACTGGGAGTATCTTTTAATTGCCATAAGTTTGCAGTGATGGAAAACACATTCCTAACTATGGGATGTATTTAAGGAATGAAAACAGAAAGGGATTCAAACACAACTAGAAAACTGATTCTTTTTTATTTTTACCCTTGGGGTGTGGTTGTTAACTATTATTGTGTTATACAAGCTTTGTATTACACAAGCATCTCCTTAGAACAAAGGCATTTATATAAGGAACAAAAAAAAAGTGGGTGGGGTAGAAGAACCAAGTTCAAACCATATGTTTACAGATGTTGGAAAGCAAATAAGGCTTTTTGTTTGTTTGTTTTTCTAAGATTTATGTACCACAACAGTTATTTGGGGAAAAATAAAGCATACAATCACTTTGCTGTATTTGCTGATGTAGCCAGGATGTAAGCTGCTTTCTGGGATAACAGTTATATAAGTGTGTTTTTAGCTCCAAATGTTAAAGTCAAGATGAGGTCAGGCTCAGACAGTTAGTCCATGTGATATTAAGAAGAGCAGATAAGCAGTTTGCATAAAATGCATGTCCTAGTATGCAGGGTGTGCATTGGCTTATTTTTCTGCTCTAAGAAACAATTTTTAAGAATATTCAGAACTAACCTGTGCAGCTAAGCATTGCCACATCTTTCAGGACCACATACAAATAGAAGCTTGCACAAAGAGCTAAAGCAATTCAAACTTTCCTACCATTTCTTTTGTAAATAAATACAACATAGTCCAGACAGAATGATCTTGTCAGCAATGCAGAATAGTGTTGGAAGGAAAGAATTCCTGACAGTGATTCTTCTTGATGAGTATTATGAACCTGTCTCTGGAAATATTGCAGGACATGAAAAATGGCTTTTCAATTTGAGGTTTTCCAGACATCAGACAATTTTCTAAGTCTATGATGATTTTCATAGTGTTATAACTATGGCAATATCTCTGCTTTTCTGAATCTAGAACTTGCAGACAAAATAAATCAAATTGCATAATTGCAAGAGCACACTGCCTTCAAGCTGGACAAGTGAATGTCTCCTGACTCCATCAGCAAAACTTCCTTACCCCAAAATCATGGGGAGGCTAACCTTGTCAGTTAGAACAGTTTGTAATTTTATCTAAATCTCCCACCACCACCTCCATTTTCCTTCCTTCCCTGTTTACCAGTATAATAAATGTGCATTGCTGTTTGGAAAAACACAACCCTTTCTATCAAATTCACAATCAGTTGTAACAACTGTACATGAATGTCCCTGAATGCAGCAGCTAAATAATTGTGCTAATAAAGCACTAAACCCACTGAAGGTCTCCTTTTGCAGAATTACAATAGAAGACTGACAACTTGCATTCAAATGCCCCTTGAATGACTGCTGATTTGATGAGATCTTATTAACTTGAGACTGTGCAGATGCCTTTGATCATAAACCTGCATGAGAAAAGGTATTTCTGAGCAATAGAAAGAGAAGCAATAGTAAATCAATTGTAAACCATGTACACACAGTCAACACAACAAAGAAGCTTTATAAACAAAATGTTATGCTTCTGGTGGCGAGTGGAGAACATTGGAAAAGACAAAATTGCAGAAGCTATGTTTTATTTATTTATTTTGTCACATACATAACAGGAATAAGTATAAACATGGGTATTAATACAGGAAATGGTTATGAATAAATGGAAATAGTAGGACAGGGACAGAAGTCACGCTGCTGCACTTATGCACACCCCTTACAGGCCTCTTAGGAATGGGGTGATGTCAACAGTAGACAGTTTAAGGTTAAAATTAGGGGGGGTTGAGGATGTATCAATAGAGTCAGGTAAAATTAGAGCTGAGTAATGATGCTGCAAAATAATGGTTGCAGTGAGATATTCCTCCCATGGAAAAAGATCAGTTCCATGGCTGCAGGGATATATAGTACAGATAGTACTTGACTTACAACCATTTCTTTAACAGTTGTAAGTCAAGGACTTTCAAAGTTACAACCGCAGTGAAAAAAAGTGACTTAGGACTGTTTTTCACGCTTATGACTGGTGCAGCATCCCCTCCGTCACATGATCAAAATTTGAAGGCTTTGCAACTGGCCTGTATGTATTTTCCGGAGTATAAGATGCACCTGAGTATAAGATGCACCTTAGTTTTTGATAAGGAAAATAGGAGAAAAAAATCTGCCTACCAGGTATTCATCTAGCTAGTGCCCTTAGTCTGGTCAGCTTCAGCACATTATTTTATCCCCTGGTTAGGACTGAAAAAAGGCTTCTAAAGCACAGCTGATAGAGAGAAGTAATGAAAAAAGCCTGCAAAGCCTGGAAGTTCATTAGTACCTGGTTAGGTCTGAGAAAAAAAGGGTCTTTGGAGGGAGTAGCAATGAAAAAAGGCTGCAAAGATCACTTCACTCTTCACTCGCCTCATTACCTCTGAAAAAAAAGCCTTGAAAAAGCTGCATTCTGAGTATAAGATGCACCCAAATTATCAGCCTCTTTTAGGGGGGGAAGTGCGTCTTATAATCCGAAAAATATGGTACATCAGTACAGCAACAATGACATTTCTGTGTTTAATGGAAATATCATATCCATATCTAGCAGTAATATATATAGTACTAGCAATGTATATAGGACCATGACCTTGGAGGTCTTCTAGTCCAATCACCTGCTCAGGCAAGACACCCTATACCAGGGGTCTCCAAACTCAGTCACTTTAAGACTTGTGGACTTTAACTTCCAGAATCCCCCAGCCAGTCTTAACATGACTGGGTTTGGAGACCCCTGCCCTATACCATTCTGAACAAAAGGCTGTCCAATATCTTCTTTAAAACCTGCAGTGATGGAGGCAAGCCATTCCACTGGTTTATTGTTCTGTCAGGAAATTTCTCCTTAGTTCTGGGTTGCTTTTCTCCTTGATTTGTTTCCATCCATTGCTTCCTTGATTAGTTTGCATCCATTGCAAATATTTATATTACATTGGTTTATTACAATGCAGTTCCCTGTGCAGTGTACAAATTATGCTATTTATTCAAAATCTTGTGTACTCTTTCTTTCTCTCTCTCTGTACTTCTCAAATTTACTGCAAAGGTCTTCCACTCCCCATACCAGGTAAGCAGGTAAATATTGCTTGCTTTGCCATTAATATCAACAGAACTAAAGAAAGCACAAAAGTGTATTACATTTAGAATAATAGAACAGAACAGAATAGAATAGAATAGAATAGAATTCTTTATTGGCCAAGTGTGATTGCACACCCAAGGAATTTGTCTTTGGTGCATGTGCTCTCAGTATACATAAAAAGACAAGATACATTTGTCAAGAATGATAAGGT
>JANHFT010007691.1:13057-25643 GCA_032467955.1 Pseudoxenodon macrops | reverse complement strand
CGCTGGCAACTGGTTTTTGCTGGTTGCCGCTGAATCTGGTTAGCGTGGCTTTCCATCCTGGAAACGCAAAACTGTTGCTCGTCTTTTGCCGCAGAATTATTTATTTATTTTATTTATTTATTAAATTTTTATACCGCCCTTCTCTCGAAAGACTCAGTGCGGTGCACAGCCAGCAATAAAAACACACAATACAAAAATTAAAAACCAAGCTCGTTTTCCTTCTATGTAGATCGACTGAAAAAAAACAAATAATCATCTTGTTTTTCTCCCTCCCTCCCTTCTTATCGCTTATTTTCCAAGCCATCTGCAATTGCTTGGGAATCTCTCGGCTGTAATCGAAGCCTAAATGCAGAGGGTAATCAGAAGGAAGGAAGGCAGGCTGGCAGCTTTGCCAATGGCACCTATACAGGGGGGGACAACCTCGCTGGCAGCATCACGAGTCTGGCTAATTAGCCACTTTTCTCCCTTTTCTAAGCTTGCCTCCTTCTCAATCCACTGACAGTAATTGCCCACCTAATTCTGCAAAACTTCCTTCTGGCTTTGTCAACAACAGCACAGGCTTATTAACCCTTCTTGCTTCTTTTTTATCCCGCGCGTTCAGGGATCTTCTGCGCGGAAGAACGGAAAACGCCTTTCCCGGAGGTAAGGAGTGCGACTGTCCACTTGCCGACATTTTCACATCGTTGTTCGGGGAGGACCTGCTTTTTAAACCTCCCAGAACTTCTCTATCCTCTTGCAGGGGATTGTGGGACATTCTATCCTGGACTTCAGCTCCCAGAATTCCCTGCCGGTGGCTGATACTCCCTGAATCTAAAATTATTGCCACAATCACGCTTATACTTTCTCTGTAATCTTAAGACATGCTGGGCAAATAAAATAAAATAAAATAAGTTCTGCGGCCCAACGCTTTCTCCGTAAGTTCCAGGTGGGTGGCTGATTTTCCTTGGTTCCCTGGAGAACAGGAAGGTTGGCACATCACTCGGTTAGGAGCGATGGGTTCAGCGCATTGACGTGGTTGGTGTGCAAGAGCCACAGATTGAATCCTCCATGATTGTGTCTCTGCTTCTCCTTTCAGATATGCCTCAAAGGCCATCATCAGAGCCAGGTCCAGCCAAAGCATGCAGGAGATCATGGGGGAGCTACAGAACACCTTGCATGGAGATTACACAGAAGATCGGTTATCCATGAGCGTGAAGCAAAAAGACACGCGTGTCATTTCTTTCGGTAATACAGTCATCGGGAATTTTTTTTCCTTTTTTAAATCCTAATGGCCTTCCAGTTGAATGGTCCCTCTGTCAACCCTGAAGATTGGGCCAATTGTGACCGTTTCCTTTTTTTTGGGTAGTTTTCCATTGTTGGGTTTCTTTTCTTACGGCTTCAGGGCTGACCCAGCCTGGAGCAAAGGGGCCCAGGGAGTGTGTGTGTGTGTCTGTGTGTAGAGATTAGCTGGGGTGTTGTAGCCAAAATAAAATTATTTCCCCTGGGAATCAAGGACGTTGGTGCAGGTGTCCGAAGGGCGGAGACTGAGGTTACCTAGCAACTGGATTGTATGCTGATTGGACCGTGTGACTGGAGACTCTGGGGCAGTGGTGGTAGGCTACCGGTTCGCACCGGTTCAAGTGAACTGGTAGCGGTGGTGGCGGGAGGCTCCGGCCACCCGCCCGGATGGCATCACGGATGCTCTGCGCATGCGCAGAAGTGACGCGCTCTCTCACATTTCCAAACTGGTAGCGAAGGTAATTGAATACTACTACTGCTCTGGGGGAAAAGTGACAAAGTTTTACTTTTTAATTGGGTGAAAAACCGGCGGCGACTTACAGACGGTTTTTCCACCAGGAACATGTCAATTTGATATGTCCTAATAAAATGTTCTTTGAGGAAATTGCCTGTCTTGGAGTTCTTATTGAATGGGATGTATTACTTGGAACCAGTGGTGGGATTCAACCAGTTCGCACCTATTCAGGGAAGAACTGGTTGTTCACTTCCTAAGCAGTTGGGAGAACCGGTTGTTGGAAGAAATCCCATTTTGTTTTTGTTTTTCCACTTTCCAGGGCTAATCCTGTAAGGTAAGGAAGGCAGGAAGGAAACATTCTGGAGTTGTTTCTAGCCTAATCTTTATTGCCCTGCTTACAGAAACTGCCTCTCCGGTTAACCCTTGTTGCATTGTAACAAGCTAAGGCGAAGCGCCCATCGACGTGAGTGACGTTGAGTTGGCCACGCCCACATGGTCACATGACCACCGAGCCACGCCCACCCAGCTGGTCATTGGAGCAGGGAACCGGTTGTTATCAATTATTTGAATCCCACCACTGTTTACAGGTTGCCCTTGATTCAAGATTGCACCTAAGCCTAGAATTACGATTGTAAGGTATTGCGGTCGTAAATCAAGGCATCATGTCATCAGACTATGCTTTTTCTGTAGCATTTTGGCAACATTCGTTAAGCAAAGGAAGCAGTTGTCAAGTAAACACCACATTCATTAAATGAATCTGTTTTCCCCAATGGGAGGTTATTTTTGTTTTTTGTGCTGGACGTAAACGCAGGGAACCAGCATAAGATATGACAAAAAAACAGGGTCACCTGATCACAGGATGCTGCAAATGGACGTGAAAGCGAGCCAGTTGCAAACGCCCAAAATGCAATCATATCACCAGGGGTGGGCTTCAAAAATTTTAGCAAGGGGTTCTCTGCTCAGTGGCTGGATGGGCGTGGCCATGGTGGGTATGGCCTAGTCGGACTCCTGTTCCACGGCAGGGGTGGACAGCGTTTTTGCCCTCCCTGGGCTCCGCAGGCTTTCCTCGAGCCTCCGGGAGGGCGAAAACGGCCTCCCCAGACTCCAGAGGCCCTCTGGAGGCCCGAACATCCGGTAGGCCCGTTTTCCGCCCTCCCTGAGCCTCCGCGTACACCCTGCACTTAACTGCATCCAAAATGGGCCACGTGGGGCCTCCTGGAGAGGGGAGGGGTGGGAGAGACCAGCCAGGAGTGGGATTTGGGGGTTCTCCGAACTGCACAGAATCTTAAGCTAGAGGTTCCCCCGAACCCCTGCGAATCCCCAGCGGCCCAGCCCTGCACATCACTGGGGATGTATGGGTGCAGTTGTTGTAACTCCCAAAACAGATTGTAAATAGTTCTAGGGAGGCCTGTTGTAACGTCAAATGGTGGTTAACCAATTGGTTATAAGTCGAGGGCTGCCCGTGTAACCCACTAGAGAAGATATGAACATTTGTCCCTTACTTTCCAGTTCGTTGCAATTCCTCACAATCCCCGTGTCCCCCTCCTCCGTTTCCTCCCTCGTGAGGGGTATCTCCATTCATCTGGACATTCTCGCCGCCTGCATAGAGGTTTTTCCTGGACAGACAGAATGAGAACAAAACTGAATGTGCACATTTGATGCAAACGTCGCACAAACACAAATAACCAGACATGTGTACTCAGCCTTCTGTAATCTTCACAAATCACATTTGGTCCTAACAATATGAACTAACCTGTTCTGTGTAGAACAACCAGGCTTAAACGCCGAATGCATTTTAGGTATATTATTTTAAAAAATGATTTAGTTAGGTTTAGCCTTCCCTGGCTTTTTAATTTCCCTAACATTTGCCTTTTGATGGTTTGTGAATTCATAAAAATTATATTTTTTAAAAACTTGCCATTTTTCTTTTTTTTTGCAATGATGATGTTACCTAGCTAGGTCATGAAATGTCTGCAAGAAAACAACCAAGCTCAGAGAGTACCAAGGACCCCTGAAAGCTGCCTTTTCCTTTAATGTTTTGTTCACAGATTTTGTTTTTAATAAAGAACGGGGATTTTGTAAACTGCTTGTTGTATTACATGGTACAGAAATACTTTTAATAATAATAATAATTTAAAAAGGATACCACGAGCAGAAATTCCACCTCTAAAAAAGGACAATGTTCCTAATCTTTTATCTCCAACGATAATTAGAACGTGCACTTTTTTATAGCCAAACTATTTTTTATCAAATATAATCCCAAATCCATGCCACAAAAGCTGTGAGGATAACCGAATAGCTGTAAAGCAATTTTTTTTCTTCATTTTGCAGATGACTGGAAGGTAAAATTATTTGTAGATTTTATATGTGATGGAAGTTGTTTTGTGACTGGGGGGTGTTATAAAAAAACCCACAACAACTCTAAAATCCACACCTTCCATATGGCATTGCTGATCCTATGGAGAAGTAACTTTGCGAGAGTCCAGGAATTAAACTGTTCTGCTCTTAAGGATGTTGTCATTATTTTGAGTCAGTCTCTTGCTTTTCCTCAATGCTGTTTTTCTATTATTATTTTTCACTTCACTTTTCCCAAGAAGGAAACATTTGGGCATGATTTTTTTCTAGGAGCAACACGTTTTAAAGATCAATGCCACCTTCCATCCTCAATATCAAGATTGTTAAGGAATCTGAAACACATATCCTGGAGAAGATGATAGTAGTATCATCTTCTTCATTAAACCAGTTCACGTAATGTATATTAGATCTACTATTTATCCAACCACCAGATTATTAATGGACAATTAATTCAATTAATTAGTTCTATCTATATGTCTGTCTGCCTGTCTGTCTATCTCCTATCTATCTATCTATCTATCTATCTATCTATCTATCTATCTATCTATCTATCTATCTATCTATCTATCTATCTATCCCTCCATCCCCCCATCTATCTCTCCCTCCATCTATCTAACCATCCATTTATCCACCCCTCCCTTCCTCCGTTCCTCCGTCTATCCCTCTATCTGTCTGTCTGCCTATCCATCTATCCATCCAGCTAGCCACCCCTCCCCCTTCTCTCTCTTCCCCTGCAATGGGGACCTGGGCAGCATGAGCACAGCTTCCATCCATCCATCTAACCACCTCCCTTCCCTCTCCCCCCACCCCCGCAGTGGGGATCTGGGCAACCTGAGCACAGCTCCAATCTCGGAGGCAGCCAGCAGTGTAGTTCTGCAGCTGGCAAGAGTGGAACAGACAGCGCATGCACCTTCCCCGCCACCGCTAGGAGAGAGGAGAAAAGGAATAGCAAAGAGGCCCGAGAAGAGCTCTCCGGCTTGGCCCTTGGCTTTCCAAGAGAGCTAAGAGACACAGAGTGTGCACATACAAGAGAGAAACATACAGAGAGAGACATAGAGAGGGGGAAACTGGCTCACAGGCAAGTGTCTTTGCCAAGGGCACTCCGGCTTTTTTTGAGCCTGGCCCCCAGGGTGAGCGAAGTTCAGTGGGGCCAGCCTTCTTTCCCACTGCCCTGAGCTTCTTAAAGCCATGGCTGGGCACTGCAGGCCCATCCCTCTTTCTGCCGTCCTCTCCTCCAAGATCCTATTCCCACCTCGCCAGCCCTCGTGTTAGTAAGGACGGTGTAGGTTGTGAACGGGTTGGGCCAGTGACTCCACAAGTGACCGGACGCTTCTCTATTCTCCCGCCATCACCCTTACCTTCTCAGGCCAGGTGAGAAAGGCAAGGGTGAGGGACAGGGACAGGGCCATCCAGTGATGGGTCGGGGAGCTGCAGCTGAGGGGCCAAAGAGTCGCATGCGGTTCCAGAGCCACAGGTTGCCGACCTCCACTTTAGACCATAGTTTCTACTTCAATCCAGAAAATATTCCATTGTCAAACAGTCAGGATAATAACTATACCAGGAGCTATTCTTTCATTCCAATAACTGAGCAGGGCAGTCTATTGAGAGATATTGTGAAAACAAAAATTTAGCATAAGTTGTTGAGTGCCGCTCATAATAATAAAAATCAAATATTCACCATGCATTCAATTAGAACTTTGATCATGTCCAAGGAAGAGACTAAGTCACCAGGATCAGTTATATAGCTGCTGAGTTTGTTTCTGAAGAAAATCCACATGCTTTCTCTTAATATTTTGCCAGCAGTTTCTCCCATATAAAAAATGTATTCTATTACCTCATTGGGATCTCTCTGATCACTCAGACAACACCCCATCTAAATCAAATAACAGACGTAGAGGTAATGTGCACAGTCACATAACCAGATAATATGACCTCCTTATGATATTTCCAGTGTAATAAACACAAGGGACCAGGAGAGAGGAAGTGGGGAGTTGATTTAAATGACAGAAACCTCCTTGCTATCACACTAGATTTCCTATGAATCTACTCCTGTGAATTATTTGCATTATTTGCAGTATTACTGAATTTGCCTGATATTTTGCTGTGAGTTTAAAACATACTGTGAGAAGCCCAGAGTTGTGCTTTAATATTAGGAGTCATACATTTTTTTTAAATATAGAGATACATTCTCTTGATTTTAATCTCTATCTGTGCTGCAATTTATCTTTCTATTTTTATTTTTCAAAGTGATTGCTATTCTGTTTGTTTAAATTGTGTTTTGTTTTGTGTAAATAGTCTGTAATAGGATTTAAGTTAAGCTTTAACCTTAGCAAAATATTCATTTTATGTAGCCTCCAGAAACAAACTGGTTTGAAAGTCACTTTATTCTTATAATTATTACTAACATCTCACATCAGTTTAGAATCAGAAAATATGTCCAGGATTACCACATATAGTACTACTTCATGAAAAAATCTATTCAACTAGAATACAATGCTCAATTTCTTCAGGAAACTGTTCCTAATATCTAACCTGAATCTATTTTCTTGTAGTTTAATCCATTGGTTCTCGTCCAGCACTACATAAAAACAGGTGACAAGTCCACTTCCTTCTGTATATTACAATATCTTAAATATATAAAGTTTGTTTCCAGTCCCTATATTATCTGGACTTCCTTATATTTATATTTTTATTTTTATAGTCCTTTGTTTTTAGACATTTTAGAATTCAACATAATACTTCAAGTGAGACCTGACCAAGACAATTATTTTCCATGATACAGTACTCTGTGTTATAGTTAATATTGTGCCCCTCCAACTACCTTTAGTCTTGGGTTTTTTGGGGGGAGGCTGCATCACATAGTTGACTCATATTCAGTTGACTCATATTCTCTATAGAGATCCAAAATCTTTTTCCCATGTACTACTGCCAAGAAGGGTCTAGCATGCATACTGAAAGAGTAAGAGGCTACTCATGTAGTGTACAAAAACTCTTTATCTTGCCCAGTATGAATTTTTAGTCAATCCAATTAATAGACTCTTTCTATTCTAGACTTAATCTTGTTGTACTAATCCTGTTGATAGCTGTTGGGAAACAGATATCTTCTTTTCAATGGATTGTTTGCAAAGGGATAGAAGTTAAAGCATCTCTGTCCTAGTCAGGATTAATTCAATTGTAGGTCATGTCTTATGACCTTACTTTTGACTAATCCCCAACACCCATCTTAAGCAGCATATATTTTGATGTGGCTGTTCCATCTAAAAATATTGGTGTTCCTTTTCCCCAGAACAAAACATAATGTACAAATTATCTATGATGTCCCAAGAATAAATATGTTCCTGTCCAGGTCTGGGTTCTTCATAGTCCCTAATGGCTACTTGAGTCTTCTGCAGAAATGCTGACTTCTCTCTGATTTCAAGAGAAATCCCCACCCCAAAATCAGGCTGTTCCACAAAATGCAAGAGCCATCTTTCCACTCTTATTTTTTTCTGCAACCAG
This sequence comes from Pseudoxenodon macrops, assembly GCA_032467955.1. Classification (NCBI taxonomy): domain Eukaryota; kingdom Metazoa; phylum Chordata; class Lepidosauria; order Squamata; family Pseudoxenodontidae; genus Pseudoxenodon; species Pseudoxenodon macrops. Next base: position 18,058 of record JANHFT010007691.1, on the reverse strand, counting down.
GAGTAAGGTGAACTGCTACTTCAAGAATGACAGTAATGTCCATTTGTGCAGCCACAAGGAAGAGTTTTCTGTGATTACAGCTGCATTGAGTAAGAGGGTGTGAGGATAGGTCTGTTTCATTCAAGGGTGTGGATGTATTTATTGTGTAATTAGTGCTTGGTGGAACAGCCAAGAATCTTTGCAGCAAAGGTCCATTACAAGTCTTTTAGTTCATCTATCAGTTATTTTATATCAGTATTAACCAGATGTTGTATGTGTTAATATAATTGAGAAAAGAGCATACCGTAGTTTAGGTACCGCCAAATTTTGTTTCACTCAAGTTCTCATTGCAAAGCAATGCTAAAAAATATGTTCTGGGTGGTACATCCCATTTACACTTCCTTGAGCCAAAAGACAAAACTGAAATGAAGCAATGGCATGCTTGAAGATTAGCTAAATCTAACAGATGCAATTTATTAAGTGCTTCTTGTCACAAGCTTGAACTCTGCACGTGTATGGAGCAATTCATGACAATGAGCCAAGAACATGATGAACTGACCTATGAATACCATTGAATAACATTGAAATTTTAACATAATGTCCTATTATTAACCCTAATTTGTGAACGTGACCCTAAGCACTTTCAATCATTCTTTGATAGAATGCAAAGGAAATATGTTGCTTAATACAAAAGGAAATATATTTGTCAACAAAAAACAAAAACTATAGCAAGAGAGTTAAAAATTCCTGTATAATGAGTTCATGTCCCTTTTTGGCACTTGAGTTTGTTTGAATGTGACATTTCCTACAATCTCAATTTATCCGGCATGTTGTATTTTGGATTCTATTAAAACACTTCTTCATATCATTTTATTTTATATTTTAATTTTACACTTCCTCAGAAGAGCATTTATGGCTTCTCTTCATCCTCACCACTATGAAGTAAGATACATTAAAATACAATTGTTATTCGTTAACATGTTATCTAACATATTCTAACATAATATTGTAAAAACAGCTAAATTAACACAAAGGGACATTTAAGGAGATTCAGTATTACAGCTGGATTTTTAAGAAAATCCAGTATTACACCTAAATTGACAGATGAATCTAACTCTAATCTTAACATTTCACCATAATAGCTTTCCCTTTATCTAGTATTATTTTATTTTAGGTATTTGTTGCAATGCTCTCAATATCAATATCAGTATTTTATTTTTATATCACTTTTAAATGTATGTATTTTTAAATAATTAGGTTGCACTGGTTATACCAATATTGAAGTAAGTGCTATAGGCAATAAAAACTGAAAGACTTCCAAATTAAGCCCAGATTGAGGTATTGTTGGATGTTTAAAAAGTAAAGTTGACATACTCACTAGATGGTTGTCATGATTCTACACTCTCTGCAACTTATCATCCATGGATCAGATGGAAATGTATAAAAAAGCTCAAACTGTGCACATGTAAATTCTCTTTTTAATTGAATTTCTGTATTATTATGTCGGGTGTGATGGCTCAGCAGTTAAAGATGTTGAGTTCATCAGTTTGACAACTGACAGTCTGGGTTCAAGATCCAAGTGCCGCATGATAGGGTGAGCTCCTGTAATTTGCCCCAGTGCCTGCCCCAGTTTGGAAGCATACAAATGCATATAGATAAATAGGTACCACTTTGGTGAGAAGATTACAGCATTATGTGCACCTTGGTGTATAGTCAGCGTGGCCACATGGTCACAGAAGTGCCTTTGAACAATGCTGGCTCTCTCTGGGCTAAGAAATGGAAATGAGTGCCACGTGACTGGATAGAGGAAACCTTTATCTTTACCTTTATTATCAGTATTCACAGTTAATGAAATTCTAAAGAAGTACAGTAGACTTTAGAGATGCTTCCCCATTTCCTGGATGTCAGCATTTGAGTGACCAAGACACTTTGACAACTGATTATTATTTCTTTCATTTTGATCTTGATATTCATCTACAAATCTGGTTGATGTTTCCCTATATAATCTTCACATACGGTATGTGTGTCTTATAGCATTAGACCCATGTTACTTTCAAAATTAAACAATTCAAATTGCTGCATTATCTTTAGTTAGAGCTGCAATATGGAAAACAATAGAAGAAGAAACAATCCAGGCTTAATTCTAAAGCACATGGGTAAATCAGGGATGGGCAATAATTTCCCCAAGTCTGAGTTGTGCTCTTTAGCCTGCTTCTGCGTTATCCCTCAAAAATGCACAGCTTCAGACACTGACAATTGCTGAGATGCCTTCTAATAGTAAAAAGGAAATTTATTCTTATCTTCTCTATTGCAGACTAACAAAATAGTTTACCAGAAAGAAGAGAGGATGGACATTAGGGAGGATTCCATCAAAAAAACAAGAACTAGATTCTGGGAAAAATATTCTTGAAAGGAATGCTATTCCAGGAAAAAACTTAAATTCTCCATTCACCACTGCTGCATTCTCAGTTTATTAGTCTCATCTAAACAGTTGAAATAAAAATTCAGGTTCAGTTGTTACTTCAATAATGAAGTTACTCTGAGGTGACATTTCTCTTGTAGATAAAAAAAGTTGCTTGCTGAATATTGTTCTTATCATCTATTTTGATAAATTCAGATTGGTGACTTATTTGGTTGGTATTTCTTTAGAAAAGTCGGGCAACTACTGGATCAGTCACATTTTTCTAAGTGAATCTGTTAAGCACAGTTTTCCTTTCTTCTAATATGCAGAAAACAAATATCCTTAAAAAATCTGAATGTTTTCTATTATTCGAGAGGCAATCACTGAAGGAGAAAATAAATCCCATGGCATGCTGCCCCCAGGGAATGCATTATAACAGATTAGTTGATAACATTTTTAACCACAGAAGTTACCACAGAACTGTCAGGTGTTTTCATTTCACAACAACGCTGAAAGTTTTTTTAAGGGCTTGAAGCAAATCCCAGAATCTCCTCCAGATAGTTGTTTTAAAAAGATGACTGGGAAAAACATCATTTTATTTAAATACATAATGCTGACAAGTCAGAGGTTTTTCCTTAAAAAAAGAATCCATTTAGTCACTATTATCCAGCATAGGCTTTTTAACAAGGTACCCTCAAGACATGTTGGGATTGCAATTTCCAAATTTCAGGGTGTTGCAGTCCTAATGCATTTATATAATGCAGCCATTATCGTTTATCTCCACAATATAATTGACTGTTTTGAATTTAATTGAATCTTGTTTTCTGAAAGCTTGTTTTTCTAAACATATTATCTTTGAGAGGGGGAAAAGGATAAGACAGGCCCACCTACCAACAAAAATGCAAAACAACAGTAGTGTGCTGTTGAGAAAATTACTTATTAAGCTGAGAATAGTAAGAGTAAGTATACATAGATAGAATCACAGTAATATGGTTTTTGTTTTGTTTCTTTCTTTCTCTCCCTTTTCTTCCAAGAAATTCAGAATTCCATTCTTTCTTAAACTGGTCAATATTTTTGTCTGGACTCTTATAAAACCTGGTCCTAAGTTGCTAAGGAAAAAAAAAATATTTTTTTGAGGATGGACTTTATGCCTCTTTGATTCATCACCTCCAAACTGCTTTTAGCCTAAATATCCAATACAACAAAACATAGTTCTTCAAAATACTGATGTACCTTGACTGTGTATAATATTTACGTGTAAATAAACATGTCTACAAGGGAACCCAAATTGTCCACTGTAAAAGCTAATGTTGTAATTGATAATGTTGAAAAAGTCACTGTCAGTTTTATATATTCACTGTATTTTGTCTGTGTCTGTAAAAAACTGTATAGGATAAACTGATACTGACTTTTTGTATAAACTCACTCTATTCAATTACATTTATAATGTTATTATCCTTGTGCATAAGATAATGCAGTCATATTATCTACTTGAGATGTTAAAAGATGTAATCATCCTATTAAAATTTAATAATTTCATTTCCTGTCTTATCAGTTTTACCTTTCATTTATTGTTCATCTGTCCACCAAGCCTCAACTTTTCTCATTACAAACGATCTTATTCTTTTTTACAGGAACATCCTGTATGTATAAAGGTAATTGATACTTTCTACTTGCTGTGGAATTAAGACATAAAGTTGTCAAAAAGCACTTGAAAATTGCTAATTCTATTCTATGTCACATAAGTAAAACTTATATGATAACTTGCCTGTAGCAAGCTTATCTGAAATAGAGCCAGAATCAAGATGAATTAGGAAATGACATATCTATAGCATTTAAATATTCTAAAAGAAAAAAGGAGGAAAAAAACCCTTGTAACTGGAAGCTGGTAGACAACGTTTTCTTTTTAAAAACCCAATATATTAATAATTCTGCAACAAATGTTGCATACAACATTTAAAAATGAATTCTATAAATACCAATGTCATTCATGTCTGAAAGAATTGCAATTTAGATTTTGTCTTAGCATAAAGGTTTAATATATTAACCCTTACTAACATGTTAAATATGGATAGAAGATTTTTGATGAGTTAAAAACTCTTGATAATTGCTTATTTTGACTTCTTATTACAATGATTGTCTTTGATAATTATTAAACATTGACTTGATTTTAAGAATTTATCATTTATTTTATCAAATTGCTAAGCAGATCTGGTTTAATAACGACTCTGAATAGTAAACAAGAATAAAAACAGTTGGAGACAATATAACAAATAAAAAAGTACACATTCAGTAAGAGCAATAAAGCCTAAAGACAAAATATTCTCATAAAAGGCCCATCATATTAGTTGGCCCAAGGCTAAGGGAAGAGCCAGGCTTTTAAGGTCTGTTTAGACAAGATTGGAATAGGGACTTTGCAAATCCCTGGAAGGATGCTATTCCATAGGGTTGGCTATAGATCAAAGGCTTTGATTATTTTTATATCTATAAAAGTTTTATGGCCAAGGTAAACTAAAAATCAATGACATAATACAATATAATAAATTTAATAGCATAGCATAGCATAGCATAGCATAGCATAGCATAGCATAGCATAGCATAGCATAGCATAGCATAGCATA
>JANHFT010007686.1:29866-46656 GCA_032467955.1 Pseudoxenodon macrops | reverse complement strand
CCATAAAAGAGGGTTCCCCTGGCCCAGCAGGCAGTCCGGATTACCTCAAGCTTATGCCAATAAACCGAGAGCTGACTGTCACTCGACTCGTGTCTTTACTCCTGCGCGATCTAACAAGTCATGTCCTCCTTCTATAATACATTTTTGCCCTTTTTTTCCTGTCATAATTTTTATTGCCGTTTGACACAGAAATAAAAGATAGATGTTAAAAAAATAAAGAAAGTAAAGAAAAATAAAAAACAAGACAGAAAAGGCATGAAAAGTAATGCAAGTAAAAGAAAAAGGATATATAAAAGAGTGGTTTCTGATCTTCTCTGCAGCAGTTACTACACATTTATTATTTCTGTCCTTTGAAAGTTTGTGTCATCTCTCACTTCCCCTAATGATACTTCATTAAGGATAAACATACTCATTTACTTTCATCTCTCCTCACAGGCTTAGTTACCTGATCTTCCTTGTAATTTTCGCAGGACCAATTCCAGTCTGTCTGTATATCGTTTTTCTCCTAAACAAAAACAGATGGAGTATTTTTAGTTATTGCTATATGTATTCCCACAAAGGAGATGCACAGGACTCTTGATACATTTTCAGCAGATTTACAATATCTTGTTTTGAAATGAAGCAAAGTGACCTGAATTGTACAGGGTATAAGTGTAGTGTCAGCAGAGATTTGTATAATAAAAGAATCACGATATGGCTGCTCGTTACCAATTGTACTACATCAATTGAGAGATTGAAATGCTGAAAAGATTTGTGAGAGAGTCAGGTTCTCAGCTAAATCTTGAGGGGAAAAAAGAGAAGAAAAAGGTGGCCCCAGTAGGCTTCCAGTTCAGTCCAGAGTGAAGATTATAGAGAAAAATGGCAGAAAAAGTAACATTTGTACAAACGTTTGAAAAAAATGTGGGTTTGTTTGTCCAGTTCTTTGAAGTATGTCCTTTCCTGCCTAGATTACTTTGGAAGGGCTTAGGCTACTTTTACTCTGGCTAGTAAAAGCCCAAAGAAACACTTCAGAGAAAGGATGGATTGCAAATCAGTGCCTTTGTTCCAAGGGATTTGACCCAAATTGATGAGCTAATTTTTCCTGTTCGCTGCTGCATTGAACAAACTGCGAGGGTTTGCAGAACATAGCTTTATTAATAGCCTACATGTCTCAAGCATTTTTTTTCTGTTGCTTCTCATGGGTTATTTTCTGTTCATTGCTTCCTGTGATCGTTCTGTTCCAAGGCCTGATTAAACCAGTTGGGGAGATGACGATAATATAGACGCTAGAAAATTAAGAATATTTCTATAAAAGTTTAGCATTTCGGGTAGACAGAAAAAAAGAACCCAGATTGTATCAGCTTGGCTGTTTCCGGTTTTGCCTCCACCAAGAAACAACTCTGTTATGAAGAGCAAAGATAATTTGGATTGAATTATTTACTTTACCCATGTTGAAAGAGGATGATTCCTAATTTTTATTTAGAATAGTGCTCCTCTAGCTTTTACAGATGTACATGAAGAAGAAAGATTTGGAAAGGGCTGACTACAAAATTTCCAGAGCTGAGAGGTTATTAAGAGAAATGGAGCATTTCCAGGAAAAACAACATTGGTTGTACTAGTTCTACATTAGGCACAGAAGAAGGCAAGGACAAAACACTACTGAAAATATTGCCAAGTAAATTGCATTTTCTGTAGTTGCCAGGTGCACACACACACACACACAAACAAGGTTGGGGGTGAAGGACAAGATAGGACAAACTTTCTATTGAGAATTAAATCCTAGAGACTACTTGTTGGAATAAAGAGGAGAAATTGACCGTTGCACCTGAAAGGTTTCTCCAACTTGCTGGCTTAGGGTGGGGGATGATTTTGCAGGGAGCTACAAGGAATGAAGTAAACCTAGATTTCTACTGACATAAAACAAGTGATTCCAATCAATTCCATGTGCAGCCTATGCTGTGCTGATAAAACTAGCAAAACATTGATATTTCTTCTCTTATTGTAAACTGTATGTAGATTGCTGTTTAGCAGGGCCTTTTAAAGTGAACTGTACCCTACCAGGCAGGGAATGGCAGAAAGAACATCTAAGGGTATACTCGGAGGATTTCTCTAGGCTTCTAGAGCACAGATTCACACAGAATTAGATGCTACCTGGGCAGGTTGAGAAGTGATGTCAGTGACTTCAACTAGAAAAGTTAAGTTTGCTCCCGTGAATCCTGAAGAGGTGGTTAGAGTTCTTGTAGCATGAGCTCAGTCCCTTGCAAGAAGGTCTCCTGTCTTTCCTGGATATGAAAACATCAGAGAGGTGATGGAGAGTTGAGTTGGCATATGCATCCTTGAGAGAAGGGAGTATTATCATCATTTCTGAAAGAGGCGATGTTGCATATCCTTTTTAAAAAACCACTCAGCCTAAATATACCATACAATTATTGACCTGTGTCTAGCCTTCCCTTTGAGAGTATAATGTTAGAAAATAACAGGCCTAGAGATACAATGAGCCCTGGAGAAAATTACAGTCAGTTTCAGGCTATTTTAGCACAGAGGCATCACTGATCATGCTTATAGATGATCTCTGTCAGGACCAGGATGGCTAATGTGTCTCTCGCAGTCTTGCTTGATCACTCAGTGGCATTTGATGCCACTTATCACGGTATCCTTCTGATCCATCTCCAAGGGTTAAGAATGAGTACAACGATCTGCAACAATTCACCATTTTCCTGAAGGGACATTTTCAGTCAGTGACAGCAGGTACAGGAAAAGATTGAGCCCCAAACCCCTTAAAGGTAGGATCCTACTAGTTCAACACTCTCCCTCTCCTATTTAATATTTACACAAAACTGCTGGGGTGAGATCATCTGTTGGTATGAGGCCAGTTTCTTCAATATTCTACTAATGCCCAATTGTACTTTTTATGCCCTCACTAAGTAAGTGTTGTCTAGGTACCTAGAGGTTGAGATCTGGATGAGAAGAACAGGTTAACACTCAGCCTGGCAGTGGGAGTGGCTCTGAGTTTGAAGGCCTACCAACTCCAATGAATTTCTATCATTAACCATATATTGGGGGGGGGGGTATTGTACTCTCCTGAGCAAAGCTGATTCACAACTTTTGAGGCCTCTTGGACTCACAATTCCTTTTCCAGAAGCGCAGGGTCAACTTTGACCAAGAAGGTTTTTGCACAGCTCCATCTTGTATGTAAACTGTATTTTTCCCCTTAGAAACAATGGCATTAATCGTTGTCGCTCATGCCTTTGTCATGACATCTCTCAATTGGACTGTTACAATGCGTTCTACAAGGGACTGGCCTTGAAGATACCAAGCACAGTTGATCCAGAACGCAGTACGTGATTAATTATAGATGCACCTCCATGGCACTCACATAACACCTGTACTGTAAGAGCTGCACAGACTGCCAGTTGGTTTCCAGGTACAATTCAAGGTGCTGGTTATCACCTTTAAAACTTTACATGGTTCAAAATCTGGATATCTTCAGGATCACTTTTTTTCAGATGGAGCTCTTTTTTTCATCTTCCTAACCACTAGTAAGAATCTAGTAAATTTGAGACTGCAATTCTCAGGAGTCATGCCATGGAAGCATGCTTCTCAGTCACTTCCTCTTCAATAGAATAATATCCTCCCTGACATTCAAATAGCCCTCTTTTTCCTGGATTTCAGGAAATATGTGAAAATCTGACTATTTAATCAAGTCATGCGTGGGAGCCAGTTCACTAAAATTATCTCTCCTGAAGATTTTTCTTCTTCTGAATATGAACCCCAGTTCTATATTATACCTATAGTATTGTTTCTAAATTTGATTTCTCCTATTTTAATGACAATTACTATAAACATGTATTCATTGGGGAGTTCTATGTTGCCTCAGAACCAGCTAATTTAAGGGGCCCATAAGGTCTATTAGCAAACAAAGAACGAATAATGAACTTATGCTCTGAGGCTGTTTTCTAATTTTCTCCAATGATAGGAATACCCTGCCCATTATTGATGAGTCTCTTTTCAGATTCTGTGGCTCTCTCACACTCTTCATACACACACACGACAATTGCGAATGCATTTCATTACAGTTTTTACTAGATTACTACGTGCACAAAGGTGATTTATTAATCTTCCAGTGGATTTCATTACTTTTTTCCCTCTATGATTGATATTTTCCATTTCAGATCTAGAACTTTGACCGGGGTTCTTCCCTCTCTCTTCTCACCCACCATTATCCTCCTGGGGTGGAAGAGACAAAACAAAATCATTCTTAGATCTTCTAAGGAATGATTATTTCCATTTCCCCCCCTACAGACCTAGCCCTCAGTTGTTTAGGACTTGATCCTTTGTGAGTCTTAAGTGTTCAGTCCTGAACATCTGGAAGAGATTGCCTACCTTTGAAGCACCTTCCTTTGAAGAAATGAAAATTATTGGAATCAACTCAGAGCCACTATCAATTATCTTTTTTGCCATTCATGACTTTTATTGTTTTATCAAAATATAAAATACAAAGAAAAATAAAAATAGGAAATTAAGAGAAGGGAAAAGAGAAGGGAAAAGAAAATATGAGGTAGAAAAAAGCATTGATTTCTAACTCTTTTTACACAGTAGAAGAGAATCATCAGAATTTTATGAGGTGTGGAATAAGTGGTATAATTGGTTAGAACAGAGAAAGAAAAATGTATAGAATTAAATGTAAATAACTGTAAGAGACATATGACACAGTACTGATAAAAAAAAGAAAAATGTTGTTATGTAAATTATAAAAATGGAAAAATAAAATAAAAAAGAAGATAACATAACCTCAACTTTTTACTTTACACATTAGTATATAATTAGCCATTTCTATAACAACACATCTATCTAATCCGCCAAAGTCAAAGTCATTTTTATTATCACAAGCACAAAATCCAGAAGTGATATCCAAAAAAAACAACAACACCCCATATATATATATTCTAACCACTGTGCCAATATATATACTGGCACAGTGGTTAGAATGTAGTACTGCGGAGTACTTCTGCTGACTGTTGGATGCCTGCAATTTGGCAGTTTGAATCTCACCAGGCACAAGGTTGACTCAGTCTTCCATCCTTCCAAGGTCAGTAAAATGAGGACCCAGATTGTTGGGGTTAATGTAAACCACTTAGAGAGGGCTGTAAAACACTGTGAAGTGGTATATAAGTCTAAATGCTATTGCTATGTTCTCCTCTTTGAATAAAGTGATCAATTTAACAATTTCTGCTTTATATTCCTTGCTGTGGAAATAATATGTATTTCTGTTTGCACTTAATAATGTTTATAAACGATCGCCATTTATATTGACAAATTTTACTGTATTCTTTCAGATTTTTTTAACCTGAAACGGAAAAATACTTTTTTCAACATTAAACTTTTCTTTAAAAACATTTCTAAAATAAAAACATTCTAATACATCTTTTTAAACTTCCTCTTAACATACATACTTTCAAGTTCATTTTCAGACCAATAAAATTCCAACTAACTCCAATGAATTCATTAAATCAAAATGGCTGCTTCTTCAACAATAAACTGATTGAAGCCCAGCCCAGCCCTCAACTGTCTGCACGCAGGCTGCTTCAAAGCACAGCTCCTGAAGCTACTTGCAGACTATTGCAATTCAGAGGATCTTGTAGGATGTTTCTAGCACTTTTTCTAGCCCAGGAGAGCCATATAAACTAAAGGAATGCCAGTTCCTTCTGTTGGTAATTCCCCATCATCCAGTCAGAGCTGAACAAACTTCTTGGATGAGAAGCGAAACGTCTTCAAAGAAAAACTAGAAAGTCCAGTTGCCTCTTGAAAAAGCATCTTTGGGACTTCTGTTGGTAAGTTGAAAAAGCGACAGTAAGGTGAAAAACTCTTCAGGGAGCCCCAGGGATCCTTTCCTGGGTGTGTCATCAGTTAACTATCTTTTCACTGGACGTCTTTTAACCAGGGACTTACCTGTTCAAATTGTTTTCTTTGAAGTCAGTTCACAACAATTTGAACAGACCATATATGGAATAAAACATTTCATATTTTCTCATGCAGTATTTTTACTGCATAAGCTGCAGTGGGCTTCCAATTCAAGGCACTGGTTGTTATCTATAAAGCCTTTCATGATTTAGGATCTGGTCACCTACAGAATTGCCTTCTCCTTGTTGCTTCTGCTTGGTCCATAAGATCTGCCAAAAATAATTCACTCCAGTTCCCATCTGTAAAACAGCATCATATTTCAGCACCTAGGATGTGGACATTCTTTGGCCAAGCTTGTTAAAATCTTGTGGGCCCAGCACTGTTTTTCAAAAACTTTTTAAAAGCAGGCTTTGGAAAAGGGTAGTATGATTCACTCCTGGTATCATACTGGGTTTCTCTTGCATGTTACTGGGTTATGCTATTGGTTATTATTGCCTATTATTATTTTGTGGTGGTATTTGTATTTTGCTGTTTCTTTCTTTAATTCTAAAATAAATAAACGAGGACCATTTTGCGGTACAGTATTACATGCAAACAGACAATAATATATGATCATATAGATTCTGGGCAATTGATCATGCCCTCCACAAAGTTTTATTTTCTTCTTTTTCCATCCCACTTTCCCATGTTACCTACTATTCAAAAGTCAGCCAGTTTTCATGGCATTGAATATTCTCAGCCCTAACTGGGGCTGTGCATTTGTTATTTTTAAACTCTTGGAAATTTCCAGATTTGCTGCTGTTATCTTCCTTTTGTGATTTATGATGTTGTTTAGTCCATGTAAGGACCCATACATAGAAAATTCTATTTTGTAATGGAAGGTGCTATCAGCTTTCTTCATCATGTTGAGACAATTCCCAGAATTTTCAGCCATCACATCACCTCCAAAGAGGTTGGTAAAAACTGATTGTCTGTCTGTCTGTCTATCTGTCTGTCTGTCTGTCTGTCATCTATCACCATGCATCTATCATAAGCAGCATATTGTTCTATCCTCACTCATTTTTCCATTGCTTTGCTAGTCTAACCATGATTATGATCTTGAACTTTCAGTTCTACTTGCAATTGCTATTTCTGATATCAGTCTCTGAATGAACATGCCAATTTCTCATGGAAGATATTCATAAACATAGCTAGATTTTAAAGAGTAGGTTGCTAGTTTTCATATGGCCATAGTTCAGCCTCATGGTGTGCTAAGGAAATGGAATTCAATTGTGACTCTATTTCATTGTGATGCCCTCAACTACTGTATTACATAAGTTGCATACTGAGAACAGACTGGCTCTGCTTGAGCATGTTTTCACAACAGCCCAGTTAAGAACAAAGAAATTAGATAATTATATCATCACTGTCACTGATTAATTACATTCACATCCACTCTCACCTCAAATCCTTAGGTTATTTAAGGAATTCAAATATGATTATGTAAAATCCTAGCCATTCAACTACTAATATAATGGGGAAAACATTACAAAGGTTTAGTTTTACGTCATTAATCTTGGTCTTGGCAATCAGTTACTTGACTTTCAGGTCTCACTGAATCTTGATCTTGGCATCAACCTTGAACATGTAGAGTGGAAATGTATAGTATTGTGGAATATATCTCCCTCGTTTAAATCTTCTTTTCCCAGTCTTTTATGTTGTAGATTATTACATTCATAATTCCCAGATAACACAATTACTCACAGTTTGTGAACTGAAATCCAACATATCTGTCAGGCATCATCTTATAGAAACTATTTTAGAATCAGTACATACCCAGCTTCAAGGACCTTAAAGGACACCGATTATCTGGATCCCATTCAGTCTAGTTTCAAACTGGAGCATGGCATCAAGGCTGCATTGCCCACCTTTGGCAGCTGGGATGGACATAACACAACTTGTCCTCATTCAACTTGAGGACTAGGCTTCCATTTCACGACTGGTGTTCAGTTTGGAGGTTTTCTTAGCCTCTCATCTGTTTGAGCAACAAGTGATATCTGTGTCCAGGAAGGCCTTTGCCTTCCTGTGACACATCTAGTGCCACAGATATTAATATTTAGACAAGGTGGCCCTTATGATGGTTGCTCATGCTTTAGATACTATTGCAATGTATCCAATAAGGAGCTGCTCTGAAAGCTTCAGCAGTTCCAGATTGTAGCAGCATGGGCAATTAGGGGCTTGCCACAGCTTGCCTACGTATACCTATGTTTCAGGACCTTCAGTAGTTGCTTTGCACATAATAACTGCAGCAAGTCACATATGCACAATGATGGAAAAACATTTGAAGTACCCACAATGGAGGATTGGATTGTGAAGATGACATACCGTAACTCACAGAAATTGCAAAATTGACTTGTTTGATAAGGGCTAAAACAATAAGTACTGTACTGTTATAAAAGACTGGAAACCCTTTATGGTCTTTTTTGCTGAAAATGGAAACAATGAAATGGTGATTTCTGTATTTGTTGATTAAAAATGATTGAATATGAGGTTGAAAGGAACTATGTAATCTAATTTTAAAGAGGAAGGATACTATGCATCTGCTCTAAAGAAGATTGGAAGTTGCTTCTTTAATTGTCTTCTTTATTTCTTTGCATTTTTCCTTTATATTTTTTTCTTTTTCTTAATATTGATGTTTTAATTTTGTAATTTTTTAATACAAATTACTGTATGTGTGCAAGTATGGATGTATGGATAGACAGGCAGGCAGATATTCTGCACTGATTGCTTATAGGTTTCCAGATGAAATTCAAGGTACTGGTTTATGGCATAAGGCCTGGTAGTTTCAGGGACAACATCTCTCCAGTAATTTTTAGCTTGCAGGCTAAAAATGTTAAAAAATTAGATTTTATATTTTTATAAAGGAGCTTATGCAAATGGAGCGCAATTTCTTATAAGTTTTGTTTAGTGTAGTTTGTGAATTACAAACATTGGAATAATAAATTGTTCAAAAAGTACACTCCTTTTTCTTTCTACATTAACTTGTAGTTTCCTCTCCATTTTCTTTCCCATCATTGACCCAAAATTTGTGTTCTTCAGCAGAAAAAGGACTTTTAAAAAAATAATCCACCTTTTGTTTTCAACATATTTGGTACTCAGAAGGACTCCTGGTACAACCGTAGCTATAATTCAGGGAGGCTGGAGCTGCATAAAGAAGGAAGCAAGAGAGTGAATTATTCTGGCCCATCTCAAATTGACTAGGTGACCTCATTGGCAAACAGCCTAAGAGCTCTCAGATCAGATGAGTCTTCTTAAGGCTAATCCATGTGGATGCAGTAAGTAGGGATGACTTTACGGTTCAGTGAATGGAGACAGCTGCCTCAGATGGTACCTATGCCAGCGTGATGCTCTCAGATGCAGCAGGAGAGGCTATCCATTCACCAGCGTTGGAGTAAGATTCAGTTGTAGTTCCAGGAAAGTTCCTTAAGTAGATAGAAGACATCAACGTGATTGCTCTTCTGACAGAACATTGTTAAAGGAGGACGCTAATGAATATAACTAATTACTTCTTGTGATTGGGGTTGGCTAACCACTAAACCCACCTGTGATCATTAAACTCTAATCCATATTCCACAGGACCCCAGAGCAAGCTTTGGTAGCACTCTGACTCTGCAGAATGAAAAAAATGGTGAGCGCCCACTTAATTCTTTGGGACCCTGTGCGAGGAAACTATGGTTTAAGCTGTTTTAAGTTGGAAAGAAAGGTCCAGAATTCCACCTGTGAAAATAAAATACAGGACTTCCGCTCCCACTTCTCCCACTTTCTTCTTGTCACTTGACTTTGATGGAACTCTCTGAGCCTAGGAATGATGATGGGCATTTCAGAAATATTGCAGAATAAGAACAGATGAAGATGGTTGTGGTTTTAAGTAAATGGTAACCATCTTCCCATTAAACTAAGACTCCGAATGAAGATCAAAGGCAACAGGAAAGCCGCACCTTAATGTCCTAGACTCCTAGATAATGAAGCCCAAGGCTGAAGATTATGTAACCTAACCATTTTTTTTCTTTCTAGAAAAACTGCTTACTGTGAGTTTGTGAGAATCCTGCTTTGTGGTTATGAGATGCTCTAGGGGTTTAACACAGGCAGAATTCCCTTTTTTAATGTTTATATTTTTAAAGAATTTTACACGAAGTAAAAGATAAATGGAAAGAAAAAGGTACAAGAAAAGCAGAATAATAAAAGAAACTAAAGTTATGAAATATGATGACTTCTGAACTTTACTTCAACACATAATTACCACCTTAGAATTGTATTTAGAATCTTCCTTCCATCTTATATTATACAAATTGTACTATATTATACAAATCTCTTTAACCTCTTCTTTAGTCCAAATAATTTTCACTCCCAAATCCATAAATCACATCAGCTTTTCTTCTTCCAGCAAGAAGTCCATTCAAGGTTTTTAGTCTTTCAAAAACCTTTTGTTGCTTTTTGTCGCTCATCAAAAATTCAGCTTGGCCATCTGAGCAAGTTTTGATATTCCTCCACTGTGGGAATTTCTGTGTTTTTCCTTTGACACTTACTATATACAAAATCTAACTCCCAAGAAACTTTTCTAATTCATTGTCCATAAATCCCAATACAATTTTTTCTGGTTTCTTCATGTGTATCTTTAAAATTATTTGCATTGGCATATGAATTGGAATTCAAAATTTCATGGTTGTTTTTTTTTGCAAGTACACCATGCATAATAAAATGTCCCCTTATATTTTTTCCATTTTCAGCAGTGTTTTGAATTAAAAAGAATTTTTTTGATAATTTCTCTGTTGTCACATACCAACGACAGATCATTTTATAAAAGTTTTCTCTTAAATTATGACATAATGTAAATTTAATACCAGTTATCCATGCTCCCTCCCAAGTAACCATCTTATATTGTATCCAAAAGTAATAGCCCATTTTGTCATGTATTCTTTAACCTATTCTTTTTCTGTTTCAAATCTTAACAGTTTATACATTTTTTGCTATGGCATGTTCATAATTTAAATTCAATTTCAAATTCTTTGCATTTTTCAATCCCAATTATTATTTATATTATTTCCAATTATAATTCTATATTATTCTGCATTAAAAGTGTGTGAATAGAGAAGTTCATTCATTCACATTAATTACGGTACATTCTAGCAAAAATAAGCTTTTAATTCAAAAGTATAACAAAATGTTGTTATACGTCAAGACTGCAAAGTGTTTTTTTCCCAAAAGAGCTTATGTTCATCTTAACTTGATGCAAATATTAAAAGCAAGCCAGAAAATGATTACATGTGTTAGAGAAAAAAATGTTTGATAGTTTTGTGTCAGGATAATCTACTTGAACACTTTCATCTTATGTAGTACCCTTAGGCAGAAGAATCTTAGTTCTAGCAGGGTTGCTTCAGCACTGATAGATGGCAATGTTGTCCAGCTAAGATGGATGATGGAAATATAAGCCTTAATTTTATGGCTTTGGAAACATAAACTTAAACACTCCTCAACACACCCTAATTAGGCTGGTAATTGTCTGAGATCTCAATCTCAGAGTGTTGCAATAGATGAGAGGAAGGGGGCAGGGAAAAGTCACAGTTCCCAAGGCTACAGAACAACAGTGGAAACACCATCATTTTATCTACAGAGCTTTGTTGCCAGTTTGGTCTTGCATAATGCTGCCTCGTGCCACAGCAACCCATAAATGTACTATTAAAAAAACAGCAACTCTACACTTTGGAATGTCTTAGATGAGAGAAAATGCAAAATTTGAGCAAGAGTCTGCCTCAAATAATCAAGAATAAATGGGTTGAAATTTAACAGGAATTAAAACTAAAATCGGGGGTGAGCTCATGGTTTGCATTACAAATTTAAAATTTTTGGATCTTCAGCTCATGCCTGGTATGCCTAAGAGGTTGTCAGGTCTTCTACACCAGAGGTCCCCAACCACAGGCCGTGGGTCATTACCGGACCTTGAGCCATTTGGAACCAGACTGCATAAGTGGAAGGCGATGTGTATTTCCACTTGCGGCAGCAGTGAGCAAGCACCAGCACACAACTCTATTTGTGTGTGTGCCTGGGCCCACGCACAGCTCCACTTGCATGAGGGGATGGCACGCACACCTGCTGTTTACACAGAACCATTTCTTCTCCCCCGCCAGCTAGTCCGCAAAATTGAAAAGTTTAGAGAACTTTGTTGTACATCACAGAATACATTCTTTTTGAAGATCTGTCAGAGGACAATCATCTGTTTCAAGACATGCCATGTTGAAAATCACATGAAGAAAAAAATTGGATTTTCTTTTAAATTATCCATGAACAGTTGGCATCTATATAGCAGTCGAAGCAGCATTCTGTTCACTCAATAATGGGTTTGCACATTACAATGGAGGAAATTGTGCATGGAATGTCCTGGCACACATTGATCAAACACATGTAGATACTGCAATTGTTGCACTGACGGGGCACTAGACTTGCACAATTCACACCTATATTGTGCTTCCACAGCACACATTATTTTGTAAGTTTCACTGCTCTTATGGATAAGGCCATGCCAATTTTGAGCCAGAGATTCCAGGGGATTGTGTCTTTGTTAAGCAACTTCACAGAAATCTTTACTGTATATTTGAAATGTTTCTTCTGCTCTCCACGTAAGCATTTTCCAGTAGACAGTTCCCCAAAAAGGAGCTACTTGGTATGTACTCATTCTGCATGCAGATGAAGGGACCCGCCCACTGGGTTGTGCTCTTATTAACAACGTGTGGATTGATGATAGATTTGCTCTAGAGAGAACTTCAGTGACTGGTACTATATTTAGCCATCTGAAGCCAAATATTTTGTGAGAACAAGTCATGTGGAAATGGTTAAGCTGTCATGCATGCCTTCAAAAAACAGTCTATGTATGACTGGATAGTGAATACCATCATTATGTGGACTTGCAATTTTGTTACTACAAAAAAAAAATAGAGCACCATCTAATGAAAGCAAAATTTACCTTTGCTGTTCTGAAGTTAACTTCTATGTCAATGTTTGCTATTTGGGACAAGATGCTGCCAAGGTAATTGAATTGGCCCACTGCTTGTTGTTTCTGACTCTTGATTATGATCCTGGGTTCTATGTATGACGAGCAAGCTGGTGCATGAACATTCATGGTTGGTATCACAAGCCATAGAAAATTTGTTTGTATCTCTGGCTCTGAACCAGTATTCAAGGCACTATTATTGGTAAAAAGGAAATATCAGAACAGTTTCCTTCACTTGGCAATAGCTTGAAGCCTCCCCAGGTTGAATAGCTTCCCATCAGCTCTGTACTTGATGTTGATTCCAGCATCATTGCCCTGAATGATATCATTTAGCATGGCAGTAAACTTCATGCTGAACTGTGTGCACACAGTTAAACAGCACACAAGCCTCTTTAACACCATTGGTGATTGGGGAAGTCTTAGAGAATTATCTGCCATCCAACACTCTGGCCATCATGGAACTGGTGGTCACATTGACCTCCTGCCTTCCTTTTCTCCTGACAACCACATGGTCAATAAGATGCCAATGCTTAGAGCAGAGTTGCATCCAGGAGGTCTTGATATGGGTAGGCAGACATAAAGTTGTATTGGTGATGAGGAATGAGGCTGGTGCTATACAACTCTCCCTCAGTTAAATCCAAATTAATTGTTAGTCTAAACAATATCTAAACAAATGTTTGTGTTGTTCATTATTTAGATGAAACTAAATGTCATTATTTAGTTGAAATGTCCGTCCAATTTAGGCACAAAATGTCCCGGCACATATTGGGACACTGCAGTTAGAAGTTGAAGGGATCCCACTTAGAGATGCCTTAAAGAACCAGCTCTTCAAACTCATGCCTAACCACTGTATTAAAACAGTGTAATATAATATAAATAGCATTTGTACTATAATATAAATAGCATTTGTAAACTTTATGCATATCTCTTTGTTATGAGTTCTTCTGGAATGATATGCCAGTATCCTTGTTATACTGAGAGCTTCAGCATCTTTATGAAATAAATGGAACCAATCAGCCAATCTCTATGGGGAAGGAGGCCACCTAAGGAGAGGCTACCTCCTTAAAATACATGTTCACAAAAAGAGCATTCCCCGACATTTGGGAATACTTAGTGCCCTGCTCTCTTTCTAAAAGATGCAATTATGGTCAGGTGGCAACAGCAAGCAAAAATGATCTGGGTTTTCAATCATATCTTGGTTATATATTAAGAAGATTAATGCCAAGGGGATACATATGGTCCTTTATATATCCAATCAATATTATTTGAGAAGTTGCCCTCAAAGGCCTCCATAATTATGTTGCATTTTTCACAACTTCTTTTTTTCCCCTCTAGCTTTCAAAACAGGCCATGCTGATTTGACCCTTAACACACTGTTCCTTTTTGTATGCAATTTCTCAAAGGCTAAATATAAACTTCAGAAAGCTACTATCTTTTAGCCTTTGTGGTGTTTGGAACTGAACTTAAATAAGGTTCAGTCATCACAGCTTAAAAATGCCTGGCATTTAAATGACCCCTTTCTAATTCTGGTGCTCACTTCAGTAGACATATCTATCTATCTAACCAACCAACCAACCAGGTATAATGATAATTTCAATCTGCACATGAGAAATGGTTATTTATCATCATCTCTGCTATTTTTTCTCCTTCTTATCTAAATGATCTATTTCCATCTCAAAAAAAGAGGGGGGTGAACTATAAATAAATGGAAAGAGGCTATTTTGGGGAGAAAGAAACACTTCTTGTTCTTTTGTGTAAATAAATATCTACAATCTTCTTCATTTATCCCAGGCTATCTAATCTCTAAAATAAATTCTCAAACTCTAGCCAAATCATTTCATTCAGTTTCTGCTAAGGGCTTGAGAACATAATGTGCTGACTCTTTTTTTAGAATGGGAGTCATTGACCCCCCAGACTCCATTAATGGTCTTTTTAGAAGAAATTTCCATCCTTTTTGATTGGAATGAATCAATGGAATTCAAGTGAAAATCATTATGAGTCTCTTTGGGTACAAGGATTCAATGATATAGGATTAGGCTTTTCTTACAGCCTTAATAGTCATATTTATTTTGCTACAAACCAGTTTTCTGATGCCCATAGAGTCATTGGGCCTTTCTCAGCTCCCTCAAAAATTTTGCTTTATAACAGAATATCTGAATCAAACACCATTGTTTATGGTTTCTGGCAAAGTGAACCAGATATAGAGGGACTTCTGAATTCTGAAGATGAAACTCTCCACTCATGTATTAACTGTATGTGCAGACTGAACATAATACCTTTTCATTACTGATTTCTTTATCAAGCACAGAAGTTGTACAATACTAACTTGTACGTGAAAACATGGACTAAAATATCCTAGGATTAGAATCCCTCAAACATGTATACTTTTTCTTAATAAGTCTGCCCAATATCTGAAGTAGTTATTTCTTTGTCATAGGAGTCTCTATTGGAACATATATGCAACAAGGTGTTTTTTTTTAACGTCACCAGAATGTAAGAATACCTGTTTCACAGAACAGAAGACTTATTTATTCAAATGATATTACCAAGTGTAATATTTGGAGAGAAAGTCCATTTGGAGAGATATATATGAATATGATGTATGTATCCATCTTCCACTGGGCTTCTCTAAATCAAGAATATAAATCTTGAGGTATGACAAAAGTTAAGAATTAGAAACAAATAATAATCATGGTTACTGGGATGCAGAGAAACCTTCTTATATTCTTTGCTGCCCAAGAAAATCCACTTTCCAGCCTTGGTCACCTAAATTAATTCAGGATATGCAATCATCTTACACAGGATGTCCTACCTTCCAGTTTTATACAATATGAGGGATCTGTACTTACTGCAAATATAGCAGTTCTAAAGGTGACATGAATATAGTCACGTACTTACTGTGGCTTAAAGGGAAAGTGTGGCATATGGAATTACAGAGGCATTATCATATCATGAAGGAAACAATTGTACAGGCAAGGTCAAGGTAGCCTCAGGAATATTGACTCTCAGCCCTGGATTAGCATGCTGTTTCTTTAAAAAAAATTCCAAAACAAGCCCATATCCTTCCCTCACTGCTGATAAGTGCAGATAAAGTGAATGGAAACTCACATGCCAATCTCACCAGCTCTCTTGTAGCTTAATGCATTAGCAGCACATTTCGAAAGCTGATAGTGAATTAATGTCAGCACAACAAAGCTTTAAAGATCACAACCCTGGGGAATATTCCTTTAAATAAGCATCAGTGTTCCATATGTTCTTTTCCCTCAAACTTTGATCACAATTGTTCTTCATTTCTTTTCTCGTAGCCTTATCTAAAAAGACATCAAAATATGCAAGATTTAGCTCTTGTGCCAAAATATGTTAACTGCTCTGTCAAGTTGTAACTGCAAAACAGCAATCCTAGAACTACTTATTTAAGAGAAAAATGTAAGAAGTAGACTGGAGTCTATTTTATAGTAAACAAATATAGCAGCGTGCTGTTACGCTATAGTCATTAAGTATATGCAGCAAGAAATAAATTCCATTGACATTGACTGGATTAATCTGGTTAGGATTGTATTGCATGACATCCTTCAGAGTGAGGACTATTAATTTATGGTCATAAATCCAGTTTTAGCCTTCAAAATAATTTTGCTTTCTCAGTGATGTCTTGAATGATATTCAGATATATGTGGTAACAACTGGATAGGGCAAACAGATCTGGATTCCAAAATCTGGACAGTCACTGAAGGTGCATGTCATCCAGAATCAGAATAAATATAGAAAACTAATTTTTGGCCGACCTCTAATGGTCATCCAGATATTTGCAGCCTAGAATAGAATAGAATTCTTTATTGGCCAAGTGTGATTGGACACACAAGGAATTTGTCTTTGGTGCATGTGCTCT